>JBAMYA010108883.1:0-19547 GCA_037176975.1 Arrhamphus sclerolepis
CTGAACATCTGGACCAGCTACAGATGGTACCAGGGATGGGACAGGTTCCTACAGCTGAACATCTGGACCAGCTACAGGTGGTACCAGGGATGGGACAGGTTCCTACAGCTGGACATCTGGACCAGCTACAGATGGTACCAGGGATGGGACAGGTTACTACAGCTGAACATCTGGACCAGCTACAGATGGTACCAGGGCTGGGACAGGTTCCTACAGCTGCACCTCTGGACCAACTACAGATGGTACCAGGGGCTGGGACAGGTTCCTACAGCTGCACATCTGGACCAGCTACAGATGGTACCAGGGATGGGACAGGTTGCTACAGCTGAACATCTGGACCAGCTACAGATGGTACCAGGGATGGGACAGGTTCCTACAGCTGAACATCTGGACCAGCTACAGATGGTACCAGGGCTGGGACAGGTTCCTACAGCTGAACATCTGGACCAGCTACAGGTGGTACCAGGGCTGGGACAGGTTCCTACAGCTGACCAGCCTCAAGGATTCATGAAGACCTTACTACCATATCTTTTAAACTGACTAAATTAGGAATTCCTTTTGATTTTTAGGAGAAAAAAATCTCAATCTAATCATCTAAACTGCGACTATGAACAATGCAGCCATGTTTTCTTTCAGTTTGAACTCTGAAGTTTCTTCACATTGAATCGTAACTGTATTTCTGGAATTGTTACTGCAAAACTTTGCTGCTCTCTAGTGGCTACAAAGGCACTGTACATGTACACAGATTCTGCATAAATCCAGAAACTTCTCTTATTTTGTGATGTCACTTCACTTCAGAATTCTTCAGATTTATCAACTGGATAAAATAAATACAGATTTAACATCTAATGAGGTCATCATAAACAGTTATTAGTTTAGAGTTTATGGAGACTGAAGATGGTGATTGTTAGAAAATTCAATATCAATCTGTAAAAATGTGGTTGGATCAATTGTCAGTCGTGCAGAGGAAACCACTACAGCAGAAACTCTAATATAAAATGACTTAAGAATCTTAAAAAAATGAGACTGTAGTTAAGGGTTAACAAATCACTTTAACTGCCACAGTTAAAGAAACAACATTTATTTATGTGCTTTTGCAGAGACTGAAGGTCCTCGCTGATGCCGATAGTGAATGCGATGGACCATCCTGGACAAATTCTAAGCTTTTATTTTCATTTAATATTAAATGTCATTTTTTTAAGAAAGGTTTTCACTTGTTTATGTGAAATGTTTCTGTTAGAATTATAAAGTTACAGGACAGGTTTTCTTACATAGAACATTTCTAAGTTCTTTAAAAAGGGGATAAAATAAATATGAAAAACAATTTAAATAAATTAAATTTATGAAAACAACCATATAAATGTATTTTTCTTAAAAACAGATTCAAACATTTTAAAATAGATAAACAAATGAGCAGTAAAAATTAGACCAAAGAAAGACAGTTTTCAGGTCATGGAGACTAGCTCAGATTTATGGTTGCCATGGAAACAACAGAGTTCCTGCCTTCAAGATCTGATCTGAACCACCTGCGAACTGGACCTGATAACTCCACCCAGTCCTCCAGCCCGTCCAGAAGGATTTTGTGGTCTGAATGAACCAGAACAGACGTTTCACCTGAATCAGTTGTTCATGAAAAACCTGATAAGAAAAACACAAGTTTGACGAGAAAAGCCACGATTTTTGTCTTTTGCCAAGTCATAATTTGATAAAGAAAAAAATGTTAAATTTAATAAATATAGAAAAAGATATTTCTACTTCAAAAGAAAAAGTTTCTATTTTTAACCAGTGCAGAAAAAAACTTTTATTTACTAAAAATTTTTTACCACAAAAAATTTGGGGCGGGGCCAATGAGACTGCCTGTCTGTGGCTAATTTCTAATTTCCAGTTAGCCACATGCTAACTAGGCTAGCCAAAAGTAAACTGTAACTAACTGCTAACTTCGAGATTGCTGCATGCTACACAAAAATAAATACATTTAAAAAAAAAAGCAAAGATACATTAATACATACCTATTAAGGGTCAGCCAGAGGTTTCAGGGAAAAACTTTCATAATGATCGAGTAAAGTGATGCTTTTTTTTGTTGTTTACCAACCTAAGAGATCTAAGCACAGAGTTCAATTCGAGGAGAAAGGGAGTGATTTTAGGTCGTGATTTAGCAAATTTCTGTTTGTGAATGAAGAATTTTGCATGAACAACAACAAAGTTCATCAGGTGTTCGAGAGGTCAATTTTCATAATTAATATAGTACCATATAATATCTTTAAGATTAAATGAATAGACAGTTTTAGCTGCATTGAAAAAGTAGGACTCAAGATCACTCCAAAATCTTTTTGATACGTCACAATTAAAAAATAAGTGAGAAATTGTTTCTGTATCATTCTTACAAAAAGTTGTCAACATCTGTAAATTTTCCAATAATATAGTTCACAGGATATATATTATGTAGGATTTTGAAATGCACTTTCTTTTTGCTTTGTTTGATATATAATATTTGTGGGGTAAAAGCCAGGCCCTTCTCCAGTTTATGTCCTCAGTCTGCATTCTCCAGTAAAACTTGCCTCTAGGCACAACACTGTTCTTTCTTTGAAAACATTGGCAAATATGTTTATAATTACATTTTCTATCTGTTCAATTCCATCCAGCATCAATACAGGTTCAGTTTTTGTGCATTCACTATTGCTCAAGTGGTTTTTCACAAGTTGAATAGTTACAGACAAGTTAAGACGAGTCCAAGGAGTTAAATTCCTTGGATGGAACAGGAACACTTTGTACAGACATAAAGCGTTCATAAGACAACATCTTACCATTTTCGTCAAAAAGATCAAGAATATGGTTGATATTTCTCTGAAACCATTTATGAAGGAATAAGGATTTGTTTCTAATCAGAATATTGCTGTTATTCCAGATAAGAGCCTTGTGAGGAGAGAAGTTGTGGACAAAAGACAGCTTCCAGGCTTGAAGGGCTTGCTGGTGAAATTTGGTTTGATTGGAAATCTATTGGTTAAAAAGTTACATTTCAAAAGAAAAGACAGACCTCCCACTCTGATAAAGATGTAGTTTGGGATAAAGAACCAGACAGAGTCAGGGTTTGTGAGACATTTTTTTCACCAGTTAACTTTGAAAGTGTTGGCAGTGTCAATACAATCGAGGATTTCAAGACCTCCTTCTGTTTTACTGTTGGAAAGGGCACATTTCTTGAGCTTATGTGATTTATTTTTCCAAATTAAATTTAAAAAAAAACTTTGTTCACTTGTATGTCTGTTGAGTCCTTTACAAATAGGGATAAAGATGGATATCCTGGATAGGCCTTCTGCTTTAGAGAGAAGTCCTCTACCTAGGACAGATAAATCTCTTTGGAGCTAGTTATTGAAAATAGATTTAGTTGTTTTTATTCTGCTTGAGAAATTTAAATGTTGCCTGGATGTAAGGTTTTTTGTTATAAGTATTCCCAGATATCTGACAGTCTCCATTACTGGTATGCTATTAATTATGGAGTCATTACAGTTATCCAAAGATAAAAGTTCACATTTGGACATATTCAGTCTTAAACCTGTGGCATTTGACAATTGGTTAATTAAGTTAATGGAAATAGACAGTTGGGTCTTATCTTTAAAAAAAAAAAAAAAAAAAAAAAGAGTTGTTCCCAAATAAGTTCCCAAACATGTGGATAGAATTCAACAGATAAACCATCAGTACCTGGAGACTTTCCTTTCTTCATTGAGAACAAGGCATTTTTAATTTCGGAAGTTGAAAGGGAATATTGGTCTGAATTTTTACCAGCAAATCTGTACAGTCCTTTGCATTAAAGTAAGAGTTATAGTGTTCCGTAAAATTCGAAACAAAATTATTAATCAAATTTGGGTCTTTAGACTGTTCCCTAATGTTAAGGGAGGTTAATGATTTTCCTTTAGTGTTTCCCTTTTTAGAGCAAAAAAGTAACTTGTGTTTCTTTCTCCTTCTTCCATCCGTTTTGTTTTGTTTTTCTTACAAATGATTTGCTTTAAGAGCCGATTTTCTTTAGTGCATGTTGTTGAGATCGAATATTCAAAAAGATAAGCGTTTGCTTCTGCCTATTATTTTATCTTTTTCATTTTTGCATGCACCACAAATAAACAGTTATCTATCTATCTATCTATCTATCTATCTATCTATCTATCTATCTATCTATCTATCTATCTGTGTACCGCAGCGCCCTCATGTGGCGATCTTTAAGTACTGCTGATGTCTGAGTTCAAACAAGCTAACAGAAAGGGCAACCGAGGAATGCGGCTGATAAACATCAAAAACAGTCAGACAACAGAGCTTTATGTGTGTGAAAAAATAAAATTCCGGAAGAGAAGGATAGCTGGACTTAAAAGGTAGGTTAAGAAGTAAAATTCAGTAGGTTCATCTCAGCTTTATCCCCTCACGCTGTCCTGTGTAGCCTGCTAGCTACCGTCGGTGTTGAACTCTGTTAAAAAAACGTCCGGATTTTACTCTGAATGTTTAATTATTCAAGGAAAATCTGCGTTGGGAAGGCAAAATAGTACTGTTGATGAATTACTGGTAAATCCCACGCAATTCGGCTTTGAAGGTTTTGTTACAAACGGCTCTTATTTCCATGAAGTTGACTTAATTTTTTCAGGTTTTTATTAAAGTGACTTCTCACATTAATGTGAGCTAATGTTAGCCGCAACAGTGACAGGTTATATGTGTGCATAACCACCACTATCTGTTAAATATCTCTTTGTTTTGGTGTAGTAACCAGGGTTACCTGATTTTGAGAGACTAACGTCGATACATTATTAATGGAGTTTATTTATGCTCATAAAAGCACGCCTTGTTATATGCAGGTATGTTGACGCGATCGATAATTTTATTTACCAAAAGCCTAGATGCATCGTTGTCAATAAACGCTGAAATGAAAATTAAAAATAAGAAGGCGGACAGAAAGGTTTTATGACTGGTGTCTTATCAAACCATAAATAGGATCAAGAGTGGCGCAACAATGGTGAGCTCACTCACATCTATTTACGTTTGTGTTCACTTGTTTTCCCCTCTGAACTTTACTTTTAGGCTTAATATGTAGTTTTTGGATTTTAAAATCATGGGGATGTTAATTTGCTTTCCTAGAGAATGAATAAAAAAAATCTAATTAATTAAAGTTTAACTGTGTTGAACATTTTGGTTTGAAATTTGCTCTCAGGATGAGAACAGGTTAGACTTTTAAGATGATCAAATGATGATAATTACAGTATTTGTACCTTTTAAAAACTCACCTGCACTCAACACCCTCTTTATTAGCGACAGCTTGCATCCTGGCATAGATTCAGGAAGGTGTTTGAAACATGCGTCGGAGACTTTGGTCCATATATCATCAGTCGTTGCTGCATATTTGTCGGCTCAGCCTCCATGATGAGAATATCCTGTTAAACCAAATCTCTGTTGAAATGAGATCTGATGTCTGTGGAGGTCACTGGAGTTCATCAAACTCATTGTCATGCTCAAGAAACCAGTTTGAAATGATCATGGTTCATTCATTCCTGCTGAAATTATCCATCAGAAGATGGTGCACTTTGGTCATAAAGGGGATGGACATGACCTGAGATTATACTCAGGTGGGCTGTGTTTAAATAAAGGGGTACAAAGGGGCCCAAAGTGTACCAAGAAAACGACCTCTGCACCATGGAGGCAGCCTGAACTGGTGGTACAGGCAGGGTGGATCCATGTTTTCATGCTGTTTATGACCATGCCATCTGAATGTTGCAGCTATTGAGACTCATTTGACTGGGCAATGTTTTTTCAATCTGCTATTGTCCAGTTTTGGTGAGTCTGTGTGAATTGTAGCTTCAGTTTCCTGCTTCCAGCTGACAGGAGTTGCACCTGGTGCTGTCTTCTGCTGCTGTAGTCCATCTGCTTCGAGGTTGCACATGTTGTGTGTTCAGAGATGGTTTTCTGCATAGCTTGGTTGTAACAAGTGGTTATTTTAATAACCGTTGTCTTTCTATCATCTCCAGCCATTGTGCCGCTCACTAGACATTTTCTCTTTTTAAGACCATTCTCTGTTAAGTCTAAAGATGATTATGTATTAAAATCCCAGGAGCTCAGCAATTTCTTAATTGACACCAACAACCATGCAACTTTGAAAGTTGCTTAAATCCTTTCTTTTCATCATTCTGATGCTCAGTTTGAGCTTCAGCAAGTCGTCTGCATGCCTAAATGCATCAACGTGCTGCCACATCTTATTTGTTATCTCATTTTATATTTTCTACAGGCTCTTCAGAGTCGGTGTTTGAACATCACTGCTACACCTCTTCTTCACACATAACACCACCAGAGCGAGGCAAGGTCAGTGTGTGAAAAGCCTTATTGACAGCTGCAGTGTCGGGGCAGGAGCACACAGCTCAGGAAGATGACATCACCCTTTGTGCCTGTCCCAGTTCCCATGAACAGAACCCTGTTGGGTGGTAGCAATAAGCTGAAGCGGCCACAGAGAGCTGCATCGCTTGGAAGTGTCTCTAGCAGCTCAGAATCCTCATCTCCCATCGCTAGGGTAACCAGGGAGGAGCGTGACAGAGGATGCGGGGGATTAGATTCTCAGCGTCAGTCCCGGTGCTCAGACAGAGCCAACCGCAGCCGGACGCCGCCGCCCCTTCAGTGCCCGGTGCCACGGGCCAGGGTGAACGGGGCACTAGAGTCCTCTGTGGAGTACTCATGTTGCCCCCGCTCCATATCAGATCCTGCCGGGAGCCAGCAACTTGAGGAGAGGCCCATCACCCCCACAGTGTTGGGGTACGAAGTCATGGAGGAGAGGGCCAAGTTTACGGTATGAACCTGAAGAATCAACTCATTTGACACCAAAGACTAAATATTAAATGCTAGTTTATATAGTCTGAGAACAAAAGTGGGTTTGACTTCAGTCTGGGACATTTTCTTTCCTAGATAATGTTTAGTCGCTAAGCTAAGATTTGAGTAATATTGACAGAGAAAAACATGTAAAGACAGAAAAACATTAAATGTGTACATTTATCCTGGATTTACAACATGTCAAAAGCACATTATGGTACCTCAGCAAAAAAAGTCAAAGTGAATCAGCTGTTCAGTTTCATTCACACAAGGTAGTTTGTGTGACACTTTGTGGTAAGAAAGTTAAAAAACAGGACTTCTTTTTTGTGTTTAACCACAGGTCTATAAGATCCTGGTCAGGAAGACTCCAGATGAGAGCTGGGTTGTTTTCAGACGGTACACAGACTTTTCCAGACTCAACGATAAGGTGCGCTTGAGTGTTTTTCATGTTTGATTATATATAGAGGCAGACCCAACTATCAAGGCTGTCTGAAATTCAGTTTTGTTGTCACCCCTCCACGTGTACAGCAGTTTATCAGCCGCCCACTTTCAGTGCACCTTTTTCTTTTGTTTTGGGGGGAAGTGGAGGAGATTAGCAGAGCTACACAAAGAAGCCTGCTGTTCCCAAGCAGCCAACAGTCCTGAGCCAACTGCGTGATCAACTCTTTTGTGATTTTAGGAAAGAAAGTTTGATCTCAGATTACAGAAGCAAAAAATGTCAAGACCATTTAATTGTAATTTATGTGGAAAAGGAGCTTAATCTTTAAAAGTAAAGCATAACAAATGCAAACGTAATAAATGAAACCCTGTTGAAGGAAATGCACATTTTTCTGAGATGATTTTGGCAGCTATACACAAGAGGGAGAAAAAGGAGTCCTAAATCCAATTCTTTGACTGGTCCACAGTTAAGGCTCCACTGATGTTTTGTTAATCACATCTTAAACTGTTAAAACATATGTCCATTACTAAACTTATGTTTGTAATCAAGACACATGAGGAGTGACATATGCTTAATGCTTAATTTCAAAGTTCATGTCATGTCAAGTTGAATTTTGCATCATTTGGGTTCATTTTAACATACCATGTAGTGAGCGTCTTGAATTCTAACCTTTGGGATAATATTTTAATATACGCGCTAATAAATTAACGATTACTACACGTAACAAATGTGAAATGTACACTGCCCGTCCAAAATAAAAGTCACCACCTGGTATTAACTTAACAAACAGCTGAGAGCCTCCTATTGGATAGTTTCTGCACGGATGATTAGTTATTTAACTTTAACTGGTGCGGTGAGCAGCTTCTCAGTTCTTAAACAACCATGTTGGAAGACACATCCTGTGGAAAAGATGTTCATCTGTTTCAGAAGGTCAAATTACTGGCATCAAGTAAAGAAAACATCTAAAACTGCTGAAACTGGGTCAGAGCTGTCCAACCCATTATTAAAAACTGGAAGGACAGTGGAGGACCATCATGTGGTCAGAAAAAATCTTGAATGATTGTGATTGGCGATCACTTAAAAGTTTGATGAAATTAAATTGTAAAAAACACCAGTAGAACTCACAGCTCTGTTTAATAGTGAAAGTAAGAATGTTTCCACTACTCAGTGTAAAGAGATTGGAACTAAAAAGCTGTGTAGCCTTAAGAAAACTGATCAGTGAGGTAAAAAATCTGCTAGAGAGCATGAAGACTGGACTCTGGAGCAATGGAAGCAGGTCATGTGGTCTGATGAGTCCAGATCTACTCTGGTCCAGAGTGATGCTCCCATCATGCCTAGCGTCTATCGTACAAGTCTGTGGGAGCAGTCTATGCTCTGGGGTTGCTGCAGTTGGTCAGGTCTAGGTTCAGGTCCATGTTCAGGTCCATGTTGATGTCTAGAGTTAATGGATTTTTCTTCCTGATGACACAGACATGTTCCAGATGACAATGAAGGATTGATCAGGCCCAGATAGTGAAAAACTAGTTCAGTCCCCCAGAACCCCACCACAGAGTCCAGACCTGAACCCCACTGAGAATCTTTGGGATGTGCTGGAGAAGATGTTGTTCCCATCATCAGTAGAAGATCTTGGAGAGAAATGAGTGTGACATTGTAGAAGCTTATTGAAAAGACGCCACAGTGAATGTGTGCTGTGATCAAAGCTAAAAGCGGCCCAACAAAATATTAGTATTATGGTGTTTTTTTTTTTTTTGTTTTTTTTTTTTAACTGGCAGTGTATCTGTAGAAGTTAAGAAAAAGTCTTTTTTTAATGAAATCCCTAGAATATGACTCAGTAAAACAGCTGGATATTTTCATAGGTTTGTAACTTGTCTTAATAATTGTATAATTAAAAAGAAGGTCCAGTTATCTTTCAAATACATTAAGAATATAGTTGTATTTTTGTTTTTCTTGTTATTTGGGCTTCAGTGTATTGTTATGGTTTCCTTTCTGTCTGCTCTCTTCTCCACATATTTGCCTTTATGCAGATTTTACCATGTAGAAAGATGTTCTAGCCAAACAACATAAAAGGTTACTAAGGCAACCCAGATGTTGTCTGTAGCTGCATGGACTGCACACAGAGGAAGCTCCTCACCACAACTTACAACGTGATGTAACGTAAACAACCCACTGGTGTTACAGTTAGTCAGGAGGGCATGTGTATTGTGATATTTGTCATGGAATATTCTATATATGATCCAGTTTGCATAGCAACACTGTCTCCATGGGATGCTGGCAGCAAACATGTTTGTGTTGCAGCCTGAGCTCCTCCCATTCTCCCTCTACCATGTTTGTGCACATGTGAAAACTAGAAGGTGTGCAAACATGCAAACAAACGCACATCATCCCTCCTGCTGCTGAGTAAACCAACATCAGGTTACAAGGTTACACCATCAGCACAGTTTCTTTGAAAGCTGATCACATGTTACCAAGTGTTTCTGTGGATAGACGTGGGCATCGCAGCAGCTCAGACCACCTCCTGTCTTCTCATGTTAAACGTCATGTTTCAGTTCTCATGTCAGATCCACCCTCCCACTGAGCAGCTGTAGGTTCCTGGGTGAAGTTTCAGTTACTTTTGTCCATAAATCCAGTTCTTCCTGTTACAGTTTAAGCTTTTAATGAGGCCAGGGATAATAGTGGGTGTAACCTTGTTGTGGGGCTGTTCTTGAGAAGAGTTAGTCTGGTTCATTTCCTCTGATTCATATTGCTGACATCATTGCATGTGTGACTCTACTTCCTGCAATTGCCCACTACAGCGGTAGAGCCCAGGCATGTAGCTGACGCGCTTCAAAAATTCTGTAATTCTGTACAAACACAGTCAAAAACCAGTGTGCTCTGTAGCTTCACTTTATTAACCAGGATGAAATCAAGAGATGGATGTACTTTCTCTCAAATTCAAATCTAATCCAAAGCTACAAAATGTCAATTATTCTAAATCATCTACCAGCTGTTAATAATGTACAAATGGCTCTAACATTCATCGTGTTTTGTTGTAATGGTGCGTTTACATGTGCACTTGTGTGAAAAACAAAGTACACTCCAAAGTTTTTATGTATCAGAAAATGGAAGAAAAAAAAAGTAACACAAATGTTTTCCAAAAAAACGTTTATCAGCATGTTGTGTGAAGGATCTCTGTTATAATGCTGCCTCAGGTCGTTGCGGTTTGTCCAGATGTCAACCACAGCGTTTACATATGGTTGAGGTTTTGTTATCTGTGCCACAGCAACACCTCCATTCTTCTCTGCGTCAGTTTTAGACTTGCTGGTGGGCTTCGGTTTACAGGTCTGTTGGTCTCACGGTCGTACCTTGGCATTGGAGGTACCCAGAATCTGTGGCCCAGATCTTTAGCGCTTTAGCACCACGAGTGCTTGAATATAAGTGTAAGGTGTTTGTGCTGAATTTGGGTGCTTTGCATGTACATTTTGGTCCTTTCTGTTCAATGGACGTAGTAAAAGAAATCTTTTTGGAAACCCTTTCAAGAAATCCAAACTCGTTCAGTCTTTTTTCTGACTGTACCATCATGGACTGTAACATTCAAATTAGTAGCTGAGACTGAGATGCAGCTCTGTATTATTATGTTTTTTTGTGATTTCTCTGTGAATTGCACGCTCCAGCTGGGACGCCTCTCCTGGGGACATTGTCTTTAAAAAGGTTCCCACTTGTGAATAATCTTTCATCAAGAGTGCTTAATAAGATACCTGGCAGCCTCCTACGCTCTTAAATTCCTACGGGAACAGGTGTACAGAGTTTCTATCATTAAATAATGAAACTGTGTATTATGTGCTATTACTTTTCACTGGTGAGAACAAGGTAACTTTATGTCCTGATTCATATTTTAGAATTTTAGATGAAAGTTTTTGCATGATGAAGCTCCAGGTTCTTCTGTTAATATTTATAGAGTTTATTTGTTTACAGGAAGTAGCAGCATTCTCTTTACACTGAACCAACATGTAATTGTTTTAAATACTGAAGTATTTTTGCTGTTTTACTGCTGCTGTAGTTTGACATACATCCCACAACATGTGTCTGTGTGTTTTTATTTTAGCTGAAAGAAATGTTTCCTGGCTTCCGCCTGTCACTGCCTCCTAAGAGGTGGTTTAAAGACAACTATGACAGCGACTTCTTGGAAGACAGACAGTTGGGACTGCAGGCTTTTTTGCAAAATTTGGTGGCGCACAAGGATATCGCTAACTGGTATGTCACAATGTTATGCACCTGGTTTGATGCTGAAATGGAAATTCTCAGCCTCTTTTGTGTGAACTGTTGGACATGTATTTACTCAGAGCGCTCGAGCTGCCAAAACCTTTATCCAAAGCAGGTCTTTATTTTTAATTCTCATCATTATCTGTTTGACTGTTGCATTACTTTGATGCCCAAAAACAAAATCTGTGAGGACATATTAGTGCTCACGTGTGAGTGGGCTGTTTCTGTATTGTTAAAGGGATCCCTGTAATCTCAAAAAGACACGCAAAACTGTTTTTCTTTTGAGTGGGCTGAAATTATTTTATTCTTACATTCATACTGTTTAAATCAGGATGTTAGCTAAAAGAAATAATCTAGTTTGACAGTCCAACTGGTCCCTTAGTTTTGAACACATTAAGGCGAAAGTTTTAGTCATATTGGTTTGATGGCTAGCTTTGTGTACGTGTCACTTTATATCAAAAAGATTAGTTTTTTTGCAAATGAAGTGCACTTAAAACATAAATTATTAACAATTAGTCTGGATGTAGACTCAACTTTTTATTAAAACCTTTATTTTAATTGAAGGATATATGAAACATGGTATTCCTGATTTATGAGTCATTCATTGGCTACTATTGTAACGCAGAATATTACTAAGAATTATTTTAAAAAGCCATTTAAATATCAGCGCTAACTGGGACTCTTTCTTTATTTGACTTCCATCGTATGATACTGCTATCAAATACCGTTTTGCTGAATAAATTATCTTATGTGATGGAGGTGGCAATGATGACGCAGAAAATTAATTCCTTTTTGAATTAATTTGAGATTTGAATGGATTAATGTATAGTCATTTAAAGTTTTATTGGTGTTGCAGATAATTTTCTGGCATTTCTAGAAAAGAGGTTTGAAAAAATGAATCAGGTAAAGAAGTGATTCTAGAGTGAATTCATTTAAAAAGAAAGTTTTTGTTTTTTTTATTCAGTGATTTACTCAAAACGACATTCATGTCTTTGCTCTGCTTGACAGCCTGGCTGTGAGAGAGTTTCTGTGTCTCGATGACCCACCTGGACCTTTTGACAGTCTCGAGGAAAGCAGGGTAAGTGTTTACGTACGCGTTAACGCGTACACAATGGAAGCACTTGTTTTTCCTCCTGCCATCCTGTCCTGCATTGATGGGGCGTATGAAGGGCGTCAGTTCAGAAGCTGTAACTGAGAGTTAATGTCCCGGGCTCCTCTGCTGTTGTAGCTCTCATTTAACACTCATTTCAGAATTGGAACTGCAAAAGAAAAAGTGTAACTAAGAAAGATGATTTGAAAACAGAGATTGTTTTACAACTGAGAACTGAAAAAGGTTACAGATTTTGGATGTTCTCTGATTTGGGGTTTTGATTTGCAAAAAAATTAGCTCTGAAATGACACCATAGATATGTGTTACAAAGGACGTCTCCCCAATTTTTAATCATGAACATTGTAAACAAGAGGTCCCTGAGAGGGTCCCTGTTTTGTGGACTTTGTGCTTGCAAATGGAAACATGTAAAGTGCTATGCATAGTTTTACCTGTGTTGTCATAACCCTTTAAGCAGGATATGCAGATCTGATGTTGGGTGGAGCTCAAATATGTTTAAGGTCACAATAAACTCATTGCATTAGGTATTATGATACTGCATTTAAGATCATGGCTCTCTGTGGTTGCACTTGGAAATAAACTTTGTACACCTGTATATGTTTTGTTAAATGTACATCGTCCTTTTAAAATAATTATTAGACACCTTCAAGTAAAGGCACAGCCTATATTCATTGTTGAGGGTTGTTGCTTCCATCACATGTATAAGAAATATTAGCAGGTTTTTGTTGTTTTTTTTCCTCCTTCCAGGCATTTTGTGAGACTCTGGAGGAGAGCAACTATCGTCTTCAGAAGGAGCTGCTAGAGAAGCAGAAAGAGATCACCTCTCTGAAGAGGAGGCTGGAGGAGAGGGAGCAGGCCATCCTGCTGCTGGAGAAGCATATCAAGTCAGTACAGAGAGAGGATAGACACACTTATTGCAGCCTATTGTGAAGCGTTTTTACTGACCTAGTTACGTGTGCTTCTGTGTTTGTGCGTCCCCGTTGCAGTGGAGAGTGCGCCAGCCCAGAGTCTCCATGCGGTCTGTCGGCTCAGGGCAGCGAGAGTAGTGCAGACGTGGACGTGGAGTCGTCTGCTGCAGAGGCCGATCAAGACATGCCTGACGAGCACAGGTAAAAGACACTCACATGATGTTAATGACATATAGGAGTAGGAAGGTAACAGTAGGGAGCAGGTTTGTGGTTACCAACAAACACCACACATGAAGGAACTATATTTACTTATATCATCACATATAACATGTTTAGCTTTGTGAAATAAAGGCACATCTCCATTTTGATCTCTTCAGTTAAGATTTCAAACAAAAATTCTATGGTTTATCAGTCATATACAGTAATTAACCCAATTTTGTTTGGGATCCATGGATCCCAAAGAAAGAAGTAACTAGTGATTCCCAGCAAGCTTATTTCAAACAGGGGTTTTAAAGTATTTCTCACAAAAGTGGCAAAATTGATTCAGATTATTCAGTAAAAAGCGATTGATACAACAGCACGCCACAACAAATAAAAGCGGCTCCTGTGGTGGTTAAATAAGATGATGAAAGGGTGTTTACGGACAACAGAAGCATCAACACCAAGTGTTTTACACCATGATCTTTGCTCCTGAAGTGGAGCCAGCTAGTCAAACGTATGGGTTAAAGGTTTGCTGCATCAGAACTTATTCATAAAAACTTCTCCCATGTCAAGCCACTTATTGCTCCACAGCAGCGGCGATACGAGTTCAGCAAAAGTGGTGTCCACTAAGTGGCAGCTCCAGTCGAAACCGGTCGTTACTGCTGCATTTGGGGATTTAGCAAGATGCGTAAACTCCTGGTTTTGAAAGTGACACATCAAAACTCCCACCGACTGGGAAGTCGCTGATTTAGTGCGAGGGTCAGGACAGGAGGTGCTGAATCTCACAAGAAATTCCAGCTCGTGGTTTTGACAGCTCAGCAAGAAAAGGATCAGCGCTGACAGTGACACAAGTGGTGAAGCCGCCTGCTTTTTCTGGAATAATAGGAGGAAGCCAAGTGTGAGTGCTGCCCCCGTACACATCCATGGTCCTCAGGTAGCCCCTATTACAATTTAACCTCTGCCTCTTTTCAGAAGTTGTATTAATTTATTTGTTCAAATACATTTGCAGGATTACTTTAAGCTTCAGGACCCTTTGTTTTGACACTCACTAATGACAACTAGTTTCAGCCACTGGTCTTTGTCACTTCTGTTCATCTTTACCTGATGGACGTCTTTGTTGAACATTCACAGATGATGAGAGTGAAAACAAGACATTAGATCACGAGATTTATCGTTTAGCTTTTCCAGACACACCTGAGGAAAATGTTTGCAGCAATGAGTGTAAGTGTTTGAGGACAGAGGAGCCCTCTCAGCTTCAAAGACGAGAAGTTTGGAACAACTTGGGAGCAAAGATCCTTTTAGTCTGTTAAACCAACAAGCCAGCAGTCACTATAAAGGATGGTTCCCTTGTGGAGATTTGAGAACTGTACTTTAGAAGGTTCCTGTCAAGAGTCTGGCCAAAGAGATGGAAAAAAAGTGGTTGTGCGTTGATGGTACGAATCCAATCCGGTTGTGTTTTAATAATTCTGCCAAGAAGAATGAAAGAAATTTACAAGAAAAAGTCATGCCAAGATTGTGGGGTTCCAGAGGACGAGCTGTCATTCTGCCAAATAAGGTCTATTATTTGCTGAATTAACAGTTTTATGTATATAAAGAAATATCAGGTCTCAGGACATACTGAAACAACTTGGTCCTTAACAGGTCTTACGATAATATAAAATTATAAAAAAAACTATAGTTAAAGAATAGTATTTGATAAATTTACACCCTGTCATGATTTATTTAACAAACAAATAAGCCAAATGCAGGTGAGAGTGATGAAAAATAGGAATTAAGAGGTAGTTAGCGGCCTGGAGCTGCCAATCAAACACCAGTTTATTAACATGTTGACAGTTTGCTGCACCAACACCATTACATGGTTGCCATGTCCTAGTCGAAGCGTCCTATCAAAGGCTCTCTCATCAAAAGAAGCATCTCAATCAAAGTGTCCTAGTTTAAGTGTCCTAGTCAAAGGGTCCCATGTGAACAGAAGGGTCCTAGTCGAAGCATCCTTGTCCAAACCTCAATGAACTGAATCAACATGGTAGAGAAGAGGTTGCAAAATGAAGCGAGAGATTGAAAAGCAAGACTTGAAGTTGTTGCTGCTTTTGGTGACTCTACAAGCTGTTGATCTTAGTTTGTACATCATGACAGGATGTTTGTATTTATCTAGTTGTTTTTTTTTAATGTTCTGATGTGTGTGTGTGTATTTATATATATAAACGTTAAATTTAGAGAGCGGGTGTTTTTTTTTTCCATGACTATAAATTGATATTTTAATCTTCAAACACATGTTTTACTGGTGATTTTTACTGTGGTCTTAAATGTTTTGTTTGCGTTTTAAATGTGTTCCCCATCTTCCTTGTTTCCTACCTGCATATTTCACAGCACTGCTGCCCCAATCTGAAAACAGAACCTCGTAACATGTAAGGTATTTTAAAGGCCATCCCAGAAATTTACTGATGGTGTTTTTTTCCCTCTATTCTTCTTTCAAGTAACATGCATCCATTTACTGTGCTGTAAACATGTCCTGCTCTGTGATGCCATGCTGTTAAATGATGGGTTGATCTCGTTTCCATGTCTGTCTAAATACTACAGTCACATGTAAAATGTGTAGTTGATTGTTGCGTCTCTTCCTCCTGTACTTCCTGCACGTGTGTTCTGTGTTAAGATTTAATCAGAGGTGTTTTGAGTGTTTTTCGTCAGGATATTTTTTTTATTTTTTTTTTAGAGCTGGGGTGAGTTCTTTTTCAGCACACCTCTATCAGGAAAAGAAGATGTTACATACCCTCTCACACTGTCCATTACCAGAAGTTTGTCGGCATGGTGACGACTTTAAAAGAGTTTAACAGATTCAGAGGTTTTTAGATCTGACATATAAGTTCAACAGCCGAGTGGAACAATATCTGGCTTCACTTAAAACATTCAAAGTGTTGAATTTTGTTTCCACTTCTTCACTTCTGAGCTGACCTGAAAATGACTCGACCTCAGCTGTGGTGTGCATCGACTGAACTCGAGTGTTGTGTGCTTTTAAAACCTTTTTGGCCGTACCGTACTGCTCCTCTGCATCTTGTTTGACTAACACCTGCTTCCAGCGCCTGTCCTCCATGCGCTGCTGTGTGCTCGTGTTGTGGACAGCATCAAGTTTTGCTTTTCGGGGATTTCATGTTGTTCTTTCTTCCAGTCATGTATTCTGTGGACTACTGCTTGTATTGAGGACACGTGTTTGGATGTCAGCTTCTCAAAAACAGTGTGCCTGTGTTCAGGCCTGATTTATTCTTCTGTGTCAAAGCAGCTGTGGACCCTTCGCCATGGACTCTGTGCACCTCTTCCTAATGTAGCTACCGATGACTGCAGGTAGACCTGGACGAACCCTCTGGTGACGCCACCTGTAGGTTTCTACAGTACTGCATGGTGCCATGTTGCAATGAAGTGGAACCGGCAGCACTGAGAAACCCTCCAGTTAGCTTTTTTTTTTGTTTTGGCTTGGCTGGCTTAGCTTGTGTTAACACAGGATGATAATCAATATTACTTTACATTCACATTTATCAAATCTGTCCAAACGTCTTCATTTCAAGTGTTGCTACTGGAACGAGTGCTGCCAGAGCTGAAATGAACTGGACCAGTAGAGCTCTGCTGGGACCTGCTGGTCGATCCACCAACCTTCACAGGGATGAAAGCGTTGCAGTCAGGCTAACGTTGCAGTCAGGCTAGCATAGTGCCATCAGGCCAACACTTTATTTTTTTGTACCAGGCTGTACGTATTTTTTATTTCTGCTGTAAAGTTTTAACACGGAGGTCAACGGAGATTTGCTCTATTTAGAACCAGCATCTAGTGGTCAGTGGAGGAACTACAGTTTCTGTTACTATCAGTTCCACTTCAAGCTTCAAGAATATGATTGGTCGGTTTGCTAGATTATTTTTTTCTTCGTTCCTCATCTTTGTTTTTTCCTGCCGCTACTACTTCGTTGTTTACAAGTCGGGTAGAATGATAGTTTGCTCGATGTCAGTAAAAAAAAGTTATCGACTTACAGGATAGACTTACACAGGTACAGATGTCTAAGACGACGTGGGAACCGTCCGTAGTCTATGTGCATATCTGCTGCACAGAAGCATAAATCAGACTTCGGTACTCAGAGTTACGTTTGGCCACAGCTACTGGTTGAGAGTTCAAGGGTGGGTGTGTCCAAACGTTTGAAGGAAGTCTGTATCTGTCACATACTGGTTTTGTGGCATCAGAAACTTCATTTGGTGTCCTCACACAGGTGGCTCAGAGATTGGGCTGTTCTTTTGTCTGTTTTTTTCCTTCAGTTTGTCAGCCATCGTGTTGTTTTGTGAGTTGCATGGCTGTTAAACTCCATTTCATTTGTCGTAAATACTAAGTGCGGCTTCCTTCTCTGCAGCGGCAGGTGTGAGGTCCAGCCGGTGAGATCTTCTGCTTGTTGGTGCAGGCCGTCGCTCAGCGAGTCTCCTCCGGTCATCCAGGTCACTCAGCTGTACCACAACAAGCCGGAGCACTAACAGCCAAGCCTGTTCTCCTTCGATCGTATGTTGGACTGCTTCGTGTGGCCATGCTCTTTCTTTTTGGTTTGATTTAACAGCTGCCTCCTCAGATCACATCTCCTCTCCACGTCTGGGATAATTTCTGCTGTTTCACCTGATGATCTGACGAAGCGTTTCCCTTCAAAATCTTTGTATGAAGCTAAAAAGGAAATGTTTTTCTACTCGGACAGGGGCTCTTATTTGGCAGCGGCAGAACTCTTCAGAAAGCTTTAGCTCTTTCTGTCAGTCAGTCCTTCCACTTTTAAACCTCGTACATCCAGATTGGATCAACACAATCTTGCTATCACAAAGCCAGTTTTGTTTGTTTTTTTACCAAAAAAATGGATAACTTGAAGACACAGATTTTCACAAGTGCGACAATCTACAGAGAATGAAGCATCATCTCATGAGTTTCTGCAGACATTTGTTGTCTTGTGACTAGAGACCCTCTGCTCCACCAGAGAAACAGCACCCCCATGTGGCGATAGGAAAACATGGGTAAATCTTAAGTCTCAGGTGGGTATCTGAGGACTGTGGTGGCGATTTGACTTTCTACTGCCATGGACTGTTATTGGTGTAGGCAGACCTGTCACTTTCTCTCAAACAGTTTGCATCTTAAAGCATACATTTCCTCATATGTTAAGTGCCAAGTGTGATTTGTATCCACAAAAAAAGTCCTGTTAGGCCAATAAGACCGGCAGCATATCGTACAGACGGAGAAATGTAACTGTGCCATGACACATGCAAACACACTGAACCACAACAGACTTCTGGCGCCTTTAACCTTTAGTGGTGACAAGATTGGAGCTGAACTGGTATCAGTTTCCTCAAGGTGTGTTGTGCTTTGATGACAATGCATATCATTTCACTTTCTGTGCTCTACATATAATTTTCTGCTGCAGATTTTAACCACGAGATATACACGTAAAAGATTATAGAGCATAAAAGACACTAAACACCTTGAACCAAGCACTACTCGCTGTAACTGCATTAATTTACACTACATTTGAGAACATCTGCAGCATCTGTGCTCAGTTCTTCAGGATAATCCACCTCGTTGTTGATAGAAGTGCTTTGATAAGCTTGTTGAGGTTAAACTACATACGTCTACAATGGGAGATTATCTTTGGAGGAGGCTTTGAATGTGAGTTAAAACAGTTGATTATCAACTTAAAACCTCATCTTCAGTGAAGAGGCGGGGGGGGGGGGGGGTTCAATTCCATCCCTGAAGCTAGTTTACTTGAGAAACTCCAGTCAACTGGAGGATGAGAATTCCTTCTCTCTCCAAATCATTTTCTTTCTGACT
>JBAMYA010108894.1:0-19547 GCA_037176975.1 Arrhamphus sclerolepis
TTGACTCCAACACACTAACCTCTATATCTGTCGTCGTAAGGTCGCTTGTGTCCGTGGACGACGTCTTTTTTCTTTTGTTCAGCTTTTGATCTTGTTGATCGCAGACCGGATCCATATTAAAGCTGCTGTAGTAACTGTCAATATAGCTCTCTAAATCCGACAGTTCTTCCAGCATAAAGCGAATAAATCCCGGCAGTGCAGTTTAGGTCATGGACAAAGAGAAAAAGTAAATATTATATCTCGGTTATTTCAGAAAATTTACAAATATTTTTAACAAATGTTTGTTCAATATTTTAGTTACCAGTCGCTGTCATATTCAAACTTCCCTCTCTGTGCCTTCTCGCAAGATTCAGTGTGGCTCCACCATACCTAAAAAAATACCTAAAATCTATCTAAAAGACTATTTAAGGAATAGTTTAGCTGAATTAATGCAGCTGTCTCAATGCTTTTTCAAATTAAAGGAATATAAGAGATTGGCCTGTAATTGTTTCATACTGAAGCGACCAAACTCGTCTTCCTTTGAAGGAGCTTGATGATGGCAGTTTTGAGAGATCTGGGAAAAGTGCCCAATAAGAAGGATCTGTTAACATTTTCCAGCACATCTGTTTCTATAGAGGAAAAAAACATTTTAAAGAAGCTTGTTGGCAAGGTGTTTAAACAGCATGTTGATCAATTTATATACTTAATTAGCTCTAGCTCTAGGGTTTTAGCGCTGATAAGACCGACAATCTGATCAAACTATTGCTGTGTGGCTGCTGTACTGTAAGAGGTCCAGTGTTTGATGTAGATGATTTAATGGCAACTCAGATATCCTTGTTTTTTATATCAAAAATATGCAAACTCATTACACTTAATCTTAGACATTAAATCAGGGGCTAAATGTTCTCAGGGGTAGGGAGTCTCAACAGTGACTAAAAACAGCTGACTGTTGTCGATATTCTTGCTTATCATGTTAGAAAATGGGCTTGACAGGCCTTTTTAAAAATAACAACGTTTTATGTGGGAAGGTTTCCTTTAAAGATTTCATAGTGAATTTATAGATTATGTTTCCTCCATTCTCACTCAGCATTTCCAGCCTACGTTTTTCCTGCTTGTCAGACAACATTTTTACCTTTTCAGGTGTGATAATGACAATCAGTTGAAGAGTTTTTCATTCAAAGTTATCAAGAAGCAGGTCAATAGACTCTGGCCTTTGGCTCAGTGATGTAGGCAAGTCTGTCATAAAAGCTGAACAGTATAAATTATAATCTAAGGGATAGATCTTGTGGATGATCACCAATATACTTTGATATTTATTTCAAGTATAATGATTAATTAAGGTTTTGCTCCTAAAGATCTCTTTTCAAAATTTCAAGAAGATGATAAGGAGCTCAAGTTTGTCCTGCTTCAGCCTCTGTGTGACCCTGTACATGGAGGAGAGAGCACATTTAGGACTTTCTACAATGGAGCCATGGTTCATTTAGTACCTCCTCGTCCATCCTTCCATCTCCTTCTGTTGGAGGCTCCAGTACATATCTTTGCATGGGAGTTCCCTGCAGAAAATGTCTTGTATCCTGAAACTCTAGGTCAAGACCTAAAATCTGCAAAATTTCCACCACAAAGATTTATTTTTTTAGCCTCCAACAGGACGTAAGAAAAGGATGGATGAGGAGGTACTAAATGATCCATTGCTTTATTGTGGAACAGAACTGGGGTTAGCCAAAGCCCTGACTGTGCTGTCTCTACTCTCCAAACAGTCACTTTCCTAAACTCACACAGGCTTCCATCTCCTTCAAACTGGGCGTACAGATGTGGTCTTAGTGCCTGTGTGGGGTGCACCATTTCAACTGTGCTGCCTCTAGAAAGGGCAGCTTGTTCTTACCCAGATTTAATACAGTACATAGCAGGCAGCCCGCAGAAAGTCCAGTCCCAATATGAAGTCCTTCACTGCTACAGCACACTTTAAAGTTAACTGACAGTCCCCCCACCATCCCTCTTGAAAGAGTAGGGGTCATTAGGCATTAGGTTCCAACTGTGTCCCTGCCAGGACTTCGTCAGGTCTTAGCAGTGTCACCATGGAGCAGGTGTTCATGAGGGCTAAGCAAGGTGTCCTCACCAGGGTGATGGGGACATGGCAAAAACACTCCCATTGAGTCCAGCCAATCACGCTTCAAGACTCAGCACTCATCTCAGCACTGTTCAGTTGGTCTTCCATCTACATAGACCCCAGGGAGTTCCCTGTACATCAGTATGCACAGGGCACCGCACACTGATATGGACAGCCTGGCCACACATGTAGCACACAAGAGGGTCACTGTGAGAACGAGTACAACCGTGTGGCTGCCCCAGATAAGTTCATTCTCTGAAGCTGCTCCTTCTGCCTCTCTCTCCAAGCCCATCTCCAGCGCCTCCTGAAGAGAATGGGGATGTGGTAGCTATGTCTATGTGTGCAGTTCCCTAGAGGTTATGGCCTGAATTAACTGATCCCTAGCTAGCTTGCTCTGTACCTCAGCAGGTATGTGGATATATGCTGTCATCAGGGTTTCAAAGTCATTAGCAAATACCCTGAGTGGCTGTCTGGCATGTCATTTAGTCTAGTTACCAGTTGTGAACATATCCAACAACATTGTTCAAAACTCTGCAGAGCCCCAACTAAAGCCCAGTAGTCAGCTATTTCAGCTAGGCTAAGCATCCTCAAGCATGTAGAGGTTTTGTTCATGAGATACATGGCTAGCTGTTTTCCTTAAATGTTTTCTGACCAGCCCTCCACCCATGCTAATACTTTAAACTGGTCATGGAAGCCCACCCAGTCCGCCTTTCCAGTGTATTTTGATATTGACACTTGGGACTGGTTACACAGGGGTACACATCTTTGATTAAATGTAGCCCTGTGTAACTTCTGCTGGGAGTTTTTATGCTGGACCTCCCCCACCACAAACTATATGCTTTGAAGACCAGCCAGACAGATGAACGTCAGTCCCGTCCTGCTGAGCTGTCATTTCACCAGCTGGCTGTTAGGACAGTGTTAGCTGGGTCCTGGCTAGCTGCAGCTAAAAGCAGGTTATTAGAGAAATGCCAATGTTTTCCTTCTGACACCAACGTAGCATCTGTGATGACAGGATAGACGAGGAGATTATTAATGAACAGTTGCTGTATTGTGGAACAGATACAGTTGGCCATAACTCTAACTGTACTCTCCATGCAGCCACTGTCCGACACACAAAAAGACTCTCTCATCTCTCTCAAACTCACTCCACCCTTTGCCCTTCTCATCCAGTCGCACGCCCGCCTTAGCCCTATTCACGTTCAATGCATCTCATATAGTCACTGACTACAGAACATTTTAACAACAGTGCAATATTACAAGATGGATGCTGCTGTAGAGTAGGACAGTATTTTCACAATTTAAGGACCTCAAGGTTCAAGGATATTTTACTTTATAAGCAAAGTCTTTGGGTAGGTCCTGCAATATGTAAAAGGAATACCAGAAGGTCACCAAAGATTTTAGGATTTATTTTCTTTGGAACAATAATATTCACTCCAAATTTCATGATAATTAAAGAGTAAAAGAAAATATCCATCGAAAACCAAATAACTAATCATCTTGGTAAGGACAAAGGCACCACTAAAGCTATCAAAATGCACTATCTGGGGAAAAGTATTGTCTGTTTAACACTGGCATTTGAAAAAAATGGTATTTATAGCCAGCAGAATCTGGTTTCTTGCTGGCTGGTTGGACCAGCCTCCAGCTTTGTCCCGCAGATAACTGTCAGACAGTTATCAAGGTCTCATTCAGCTGCTTCTCCTGGCAGATGTGTTTTAATGTGAACAGCATGCTTTGTTGATTGTGAATCAAGTAACCAATTATAACAAAATGTATTAATTTATGGGTTATAATGACACACCTCATAGGAAATCTAAGCTGGAAAAAGGGACAATCTTTTAAACTTTCTAAAGAACTGTGAAGACATTTTTATTAGTGGTCCGCTACAATCATGATGACTCACAGAACTCAACATTTTAGCAGACTTAAACCTGGTTTTTGCCTCAGTGTCAAACCAACTGCATTAGTGCACCCCAGTGGGGAACTCTACACCAGCTATGATAGACCTTGACATAATCTGTCTCCAAATGTTACTATACTTTATGTCGTGTCGACATGGATCACAACAAATGCCATTGATCTACGTCTTAGCTACACACAGGAAGTAAACAAAAGAAGGCTAAGCATTGCAAGCTGCAGAACTGCAGAAAAAAAGAACATACAGCACTTGTTGGTGTAAATACAAAGCAACAGAAATGACAATAGACAAGCATAAACACCAGCAACTGAATCATATGCACTATGTGTGTAGTTGTTACTCTTAAAAACTGACTCCAGTGAGTCTGCATTTCAAAAACGTTGTGTTTTATTGACTATTTCAATGGGTTTTGTACAAACAGGTAGCTCGATGTGACTGACTCTCTACATGACAGGCTCCCTCCACCTGCACCTTCCTCACCTGCAACTGTGACAGTTTCCTGCAACAATTCCTCTCCTACTAGCTAGCAGGCTCCAGAAGTCACTAGAACCTCTCCTTATTAAATCTATGTCACCTACTCACAAAGTCACCTTGTTCTAGAAATGTTATGTTCTGCTTTACAGTAATTATGAGCCACAAGCCTAGACAGAAAGAGACATGAAGACATGTAGATTGTTTAGATTAAGCTATTGTTACTCTCAGTGCAGAGAAGTCAACATGACAGAAAGAGTCCAGACACAAATCAGGCTCACCAGAGGTTCAAAAAGTACCCTGGATTCAAAAGAAACCTTGGGCTATTCTCATTTTCCTCAACGAATGTTGAATTACAAATAGTTCTAGCTTTGTGGAGAGCCCTCTTACAGGTTAAAAGACTATGTTTCCAAACTGTGTAACACTCTTCAAACTTAATGGAATGCCATAACCTTTGGCTCTAAATCACACAATGGAGCAGGCCTCCACTGACTGACAGTGTTGTTCGATATCGTGCACATTAAGACCATAATACAGTCAACAAGGGAATCAACATGTGCAGGAGTAAAGTCGATGCATCTGTCTTTCATTAAATAACGTGGGAATGAAGAAAACAGTAAGGGAACTGTTTCCTTAAATTTAGTTACAGCATCCTGATATACATCTACAATAGTGGAATTACCTGTCAGATGCTGTGTTGGTAAATAATATAAATTCAAAGATGATTTAAGAAAAAAAAAACACAAAACAGATAAGACGGGGCTGTGGCAGGCAGGGGATATTGTTGTTAAATTTCATCACCATATGCAAGCCCATTACAAACTCAAGGATATAAAGAAAACATTGAGTAGTTCAACTCACATACTGTGAAAAACACATTTTCAGCTTAAACAGAATTCTTAAAATCTTCCAGTATAATACCTTTATTTGCACTTAACACTAAGTAAGATGGGAAAAAAGACTCAATGAGAATGAGAAACTCAGAGTATGGACCAGGTAGGTGATACACAGCAAGAGAAGGAATTGGTTCCTATAACTGGGTGAGTCAGAAACTCAAAACATCTGCAGCTCAGGTTGGGTAAAGAACTGATTAAAAGACACAAGCCAGATATAGAGGAGGCTCTGATTCATTGACACTAACATGATCCTCCTGCTGCAGCCAGGTTTCTGTCAAACAGAATAAATAAATGTTATAATTGCCAATCATGGCATACACTCAAGGAGAATTAAAAGGGGAAACTTTTAGATTAAGAGCTAATATTATTAAGCCACATTTAATTATCTTGTTGTTTGATTCAGTTAGTTTAGTTGTCTTGATTTTTATAAGATTTTATTTTCTGCTCTGTTGGGATGTTTTAGCGTACTCAGTGCAATGGAAGTTTTCCCATGTCCAGCAGCAGTGTGTGAATGAGAACCAGAACCAGAACCCTGCTAATCTCCCTCTGATGCTCTACCCGTTCTTATGGAGGCATTACTGAGGGGTAGATTTCAGCTCAAACTTGAGCACCTCTAGAGCCTGGAGGAAGCAATCTCATTCTGTTCTTCAATAGATGGATATGATCAGAACTGCCTGGCAACTGGTGTGGAGATGGTTCCATCACAGCCACTGGTGTAGGACTTAAACGGATTGATATGTCAGAGGGACGTATTCACTCATATAACAATATGTTCAGCTTATTTTAGAATCAAACATCTTGGTGACAGTTTGTACAAAACAGTCCAGTCAATGTCGCACAAGAAGTAGAGCTGACTGGAACCTTCAGTTTAGTTCCCATTTAAATCCAAGGACCTCCATTTCAGTTGGTGTCCACAGGCAGAAGAATATGGACATGAGATGGTCGTGTCAAAATCCATAATGGTTGGAGCTAGACAGGAGTTACATGTCTTATCCTGTACGAGGTCCCAGCTGCATCCCAGGAAATCTATCGACTTGGACTGAGAAGTAGCAACAGCCAACAAGTCTCAAGCAAGTTTCATCTGTTTGTGTTCAGGCTCCCACTTTGAGAAAGTAGGATGACAGGACCCACATACAGCAACGGTGTGATAGTCTCTGTAATTATTCGTTTCTTTTAGCCACGCAGAGGCAGAGGTGCTAACGCCGGACGGTGGTATGTTGCCATGGCATGATATGTTCTCACAAGACTGATTCAGGTCAAACGACAAAGTTCAATAATGTGCGATTAGTGAAATTTACGCTAATGTAAGAATGTCAAAAAGGATTTTGAAACTATAATTTTAAGGTGAAAAATCAGAATCAAGTTTATTGCTAAGTAGGTTTGCACTTTCTAGGAATTTGGCTTGGTGTGTTTGGTGCAGAGTATTAGAGTAAAGTGGCTTTAAGTAAGTGATTTCCTTAACACAGTGGCATGTGTATCACACCGTAGACACAGATTTTGTTAATATTTACGCACATTTAGTCCCATGCATTGAGAAAAATCTGAGAAATCAAATAGAAATCAAACTATTAATTTCATGTTGGCGGTACTGACTCCAAAGGATAAATCTTGCAGCATTCTGATATTAGCTTCTAATTCAGCAGTGCCCTTTCCATGACTTCTAAACTGGGAGCTATGAATCTAAGGCAAACTTCAGCTTCAGGCGCACGTCCAGTTTTCAGACAGACTGTAAATAAGCCAACTCCGTACCACAGCTTCAAAAGTTACAGTTTAGTTCATAAAATTAGCTAAATGGCGGTGCAACTGAGCAACAGGCATTCTTTTTTAAATCATCACTCCTCAGAGATTTTATTCAGATAGGTTTGTTAAAGTTATATTGTTTTTTCCTTTTGTTTCTTGAGATTGGAATGACTTAATTTACTTTTGTTCAAATCCAGTTTATTTTGACATATTCACTGTTGTTCAGCTGCAGTGTTTACAGCATCCAAGAAGAGGGTATACGCGATGGATGGATGGATGTTCACAGCATTTCACCACTAAATAATCAGATGCTGAACCTTTCACCACTTCCACTCTTGGTAAATGGCCCCATTTCTCCCATTTTTCCCATTTTTGCTGGCCAACCAAGCTGTAAAAGTATTTTCATCCAAACATGAAGTCTTGCGATTGGAGCTGAAAGTGGACCCAAATATGGAAGACAGAAGGTAGGTGGATTAAAAAAAAGGAAAGTCAACAAAACAAATAGAGAACTGGAGGGCAGGAAATCAAAAACTGACAGGCAAAAAGAAGAGACTATGGGAAGGAACACCAGAAACGCAGAAATAACCTGAAGGACTTGGCAGAGAACAAAGAAAACCAACGAGTATGTAGAGAGAAGAGATGACGAATGGCTAACAGGTGTGTGACAGGAACAGGTGACTTTGACAGAACGTGGAACAGATGAACACAAAAAGAAATGCACAGGAGAAATTAAAAGCTAAATAATAACAACATACTTATATTGTGTTTTTCCAGGTACTCCTTGTGAGGAAGCTTCGACTCACTATTTGTTAAACCCTTGTTTTTGTCAAGGTGGACAGATTTTCTCACATAATTTCTTTAAGAAATTTTTAGTGCAATAATTAACGGAGACGGTCAACTGTGCTTAGAATTAGAAGCACACTTTTCTGAAGAATATATTAAAATCATGCGGTAATCAAAGGCTTAACCTGTCAGAGTGTGAGTCCTAATTTTGGTGTGTAAAGAGGAGGAATAGCTGGGGAACAGTCCTTTGTGTGCTGTAGGAGTAGGCGGATCATCCAGTTTGATTGATCACAGGAAGAGTGATGAAATTACAAGTAATTAAGGAAAAATATTAAGATGTGTGATACTTCAATGATTTGTTTATTTTTAGGGCATGGTATTTATGATAACATATTGAAAAATGAAATGAGGCTTTGTTGGCATGAGCAAGCTAAGAACATCAATATTTGTGGCTAATCTTGTCAACCTGCTTTTCTGCAGAACTGACCTGATAGGTCAGTTTGAACTGGCAGGGTGGGCTCTTATGTTTTATATTCGAGAGTGCTGAGAGACTGGTTTTGTTTGTCTTGCAGAAGAGCACCACCTGATTTGTTTGAAGCTGACAATAAAAGTCTGTCTAATTTCTTTCAGCATAACTCTCTGCCTGCATCATATTCTGTCCACTGCATTTCACTGTGCATTATTACTTAAAGAGCTTTTAACAAATGAAAACAGCTTTCTCCCATCGCCACACACAGATTGTCACACACACTGAAGTTGAGAAGGAAGGAAACTGAAGTACCTGGAGGAAGCGCATGCAGATAAAGCGAGGACATGCAGACTCCACACAGAATGGCCCAGCTGAACCAACATTCAACACCACAGTAGAACCTGCAGAAGAAGATGCAGGGTGAAGATGCATGGTGCATTGTGGGAGTCTCCCCAGTAGTTTAGCCCTAGCAGCATTACTGTCTCCCAGACCATGGCTGGAAGTTGATTTCATAATAGAGGAGCTTCATATCTAAAGGCTCTGCCCCCCTTTATTGACTTACAGACTCTTGGAACAGCAAGTAAACCTGCACTTTGGGGGCGGAGTCTTTACTAGCACAGTATGGAACTATGAGGTCTTTAAGATATGTTGGAGCTTACTGTTTAAGGCCTGAATGTCGGAAGTAATATATTGAATTCAGTTCTAGATTTAACAGGGGATCATCGTAACAAAGCTAAAACTGATGAGATGCGATCCCCATTCCCAGTTTAGTGAATATTTCTGCTGCCTCATTAAAATAAGATGGTAAACCTGACATTATAAAAACCAAAAGACAAAATCAAAGCAAAAATACAAACCAAACAGCAAGAGCACATTTAATCCAGAAAAGGCATTTGAATACTCCACAGTTAGTATGATGCCTTTTTCTTTGGGTGGTAAATAAATTGTTTATTGACCTTCCTGGGTAGAGTGTATTTACTCATTTTCACAACGCAATCAGAGGAGCCCCCACTCATGAGGACTGGCTGAAAGGACTTTATGCATCTCTTACAGACCAGTTTTAATATTTTGAAAAGCACAATGTGCCAATCTTATTTTAAAGCAACACATAGGAACTTTTGCAGTTTATAGCTCAACATATCGCCCATTGGTGTGGAGGTTTTCACTTTTATGATGCTACGATTCATTCTTGTTCTGTCTCTTGCTTCGTCACTCCCTCTTTTCTCTTCCATCTTTACTTTATTTAATACTTTTGTTGTATCTGCAGTGATGTCCACTGCAGCTCTGTGAATTACTTTCTCCACTCATGTCACATGTACACGTGTGTGTGTGTGTGTGTGTGTGTGTGTGTGTGTGTGTGTGTGTGTGTGTGTGTGTGTGTGTGTGTGTGTGTGTGTGCGTGTAAAAGACACAAATGGACAACTTTCATGTCTTCCCTTTTTGACTCACATTGGTCCTGGATTACACACAAGTCTGTATTTATGTTTACCGCCAAAAGCAGAGACGCTGTGAGAAGATTGTGTAGGCAGTAAGTGCACCTCTGAGCGGCCACATGTATCCACATAAAAGTGGTTCAGTAATGCACATAAAACCAGAAGTTACATGCTGTATAAGAAGACACGTTTTTTTTACTTTTTGGGATTAAATCTTCCCTGTCCAGGCCAGTCAGGATTACCAAGGTTATTCCAATGTGGTAAATGAGAATTCTTTATCACTTGTTTCAAATGCTGAAGATTAGAATTGTATTTCCAGTTTAGCTAAATATTCCTATGATCATATTTTCATTCATATGAAGGAAGGTGAAACACCTTCAAGAACAAGGGAAGAAGGAAGTACAGTTTCTATGACTCAAGCCTTGTCAAATCCACTCTGCAGAAAGTCTGTTTTTAAATGACAAATTTGAACTGAGTGGCCTGAAGACTTAACTGTTGGATTACCAAGGTCCACCTCATCTTTTTATTTTGACACTATGTTCCACACTATTATTATTTTCAATACAGGCAGCATCATGAGCCACTGTTCCTCAACCTGTGTGTCTACATGCACATGACTGCTATTACTTAACTGTATTAATGGTGATTTGCAGATTTCAGTTATAATTATTTTCTTTAAATTTTAGGCTTTTAATTTTTCACAAATATGAATGAGACCCTCTAAGATTAATAAGATAATGAGACCTTTTCATCACCAATCTGTGTGTTCTCGTTGCCTTCTCATTCATTTTAAAACTAAACTTGAAGTATTCATAGTCTTCAAGTTTGGCCCAAGTGAATAAAATATCTACCAGATGCCAACTATAATAGTAGTACCAATGTTATATTCTGAGATCTAAAGCTATTCATGAAACATTCAGGGCTCCAACCTTGTATAGTCAGGCCCGACAACACCGCTGCATTGTTCACGTTAATAATGACTAAACTTCTACTTTGATTTTTATTCAGTGTCTGACTCAATACTATTTCACCCAAAATATTGTCTACTGTGAAAAAACTAAAAATAAATAAAAAGAAAAACAAGAAAAAGTATTTTATTTGTTAATTTATTTATTTTTAAAAAAACGTAATATATAATGAGGTGTCAGGCCCATCGGGGCCTACTGTCAGCAGAGACCGACATAGCAACATCTGAATGCTGGACTGCACATATCATCACATATCAACAATAAATCAAGCTTTAATTAGTTAAAGTAGCACTTAATAATCTCTTTTTCTTTTTTTTTAGCTTTTTAGCCCTCTCTACATTTCTGCAGATGAACTTGCAATTCTACAAGTGCTGCAACCCTGCAAGCTACAAGCTAGTATATGTACAAACATATTGATTTGTTAGTTTTTAATATTTTCCAATAAATTGCTAGTTGTGCTCACAGGTTACTATTGTAATATTTGCTTTGCTTCTTAAGTGGTGTAATGAAGCTCTTTCTCCTCAGAATCCACCTCTGCTTCATGTATTTCCGATGCTGAAGTGCAGTTTGTAACCACAGTGAGGTCAGCAGAAAGCTCAAGAGATGCAGAGGCAGAAGATGACAGGTTAGAGCAGATACTGAACGTGCAGATGCTTTGGTAGCTGCTGGAACGGAGGACAATTTAAATCGTTTGTTTTCACTCATCCAGCTAACATGAGTAAGTGAATTGTAACTTTTTCCAGGCAGCGCTGAAGTTAGTTGTTTTGTCTATGCAGGAGGTCCTTAACATTGTCAGGATCTAGAAGCATCCTTAAACTGGTGCAACTGTGCAAAGAAATACAGACAGATGTCATGAGACTCTTCGGTCACCAGACACCTCAAAGCTGCATAATCAGTATGGCTTTTACAGAGTTTTACATCTTGGATGAAAGGGTCTTATGACTTGCTCAGGCAACTTAGAATGACGTCTTTATGTTACTTATTGAATGATAACGCTCCAAATATATCTGAACACCTCTGTAGTCTCTTAGACCACCTCCTAGTTATGCTGCTACAGGCTGAGGCTGCAGGGGTTTAGACAACGATCTGACCCAAAAACGCAAAAGTGGCGTTTCGTTCTCACATTTAACTTCGTGTTTAAACGGGTGTTTTGAAGGAAAATCTGTGTGCAGGTGGACACGCAAAAGAGTGTGAAACTTACTGATGCAGTATGCAGTGTGCACGCCAGGTGGCTAGGTGGCAGCACCACCAAGACCAAGCACCTGCGTAGAACTTTTCTACTTCTCTTCTTCCTGTTCACGCCCAGCGCAAAATACAATAACAAAGAGAAACAACGTGAGGAAACAACGCTTGAAAACGTTAAAAGACTAGAAGGAAGACACAATGGTGTCTTCAGGTCTTCAGCCATGTGTGGTTCTCGCGCTCATTACGTGAGTTAGCAGCGCTGAGGTAGAACTGCTGTTGAACATAACATTAGAGACAAAAGCGCAAAAGAAATGTGGACTGGGAGTCCAGCCAGTCTAAATATACGCACATATGGACTAAATTTCTCCTGCAGTATCCAGCTGAAGTGTAAATTCTATGTGACGAGAAAACGCAATTTTGCGTTTAGACGGTGACGTGAGAGTTTTTAAGATTTCCACTCTGGAAGGTAGTTTCACTGTTTTGTGTTTTCAACCCCCCAGCACGCCACTGATAGGAACATCTGATAAAATGTTTTGAGTTTTTCACCTGTGAGCGTTATTGTGTAAACAGCACCTAAGTTTTAAATTGCTATCTTCTGAAGTCTCTCCTCTTCTGCAGCTCCTATCATGGCAATGCTGCGTCCTGCACAGTAATTCAGTGGTAGGACTGACACTTCACTTCAAGAAGGTTCACTTGGATCTTGCTTCACTAGATTTTTTTTTACTGCAGTATAAAAAAAAAGCAAAGCGCCCAGCCCTACTAACAGCCTTGGTTCATCAGACCTCAGAGTCTGCCCCCTCCTGACTCCAAGTCTCCTTCCCCAAATTACTTTGAGGGGTTCAGGGATGTTGCTGTACTGCCTTGCCTCCTTCACGATGTATACACTGCACAATTAATAACTATGCGTCATTATCTATTGTGCAGCATTGCAACCAGTGTGCACAGATTTGATTATTGCACAGATTTTACTCTTGTCCTTCAGATATATTAATAATGAATAAACTTGCCCAGTGCATCCAGCTGAAGTAGTTCATGGACCGATAGGCACAGGTTGAGCTCAAGAAATGGTGTTTATTTCCACCAAAATTACAAAGAAATACAATCTCAAAAGTCACAAATAAAATGGGCCCTTGAAAAAAGTCAAAGTAACAAAACTCTACTCAAAATGACAGTCAGCAAAACACTAAATCAAAAAACTAATCTCACAAAATGAGGCCCAGGGGAAACAAATAGTTGCTGATCAGCAACCAGCTGGGGAAGAACACAGAATTGTTAACAGAAACAAGCACCATTAAGCCCAATTTCCCCCCACGATGTCACAAGCTGTAGTTGAGTCCATTTCCTGTTGAACTCGCTCCATCCACAGGAGCAGCTGCAACCAAAGATAACTCAGAATCAAAAGAAAATTAACTCCACTCATCCAGACATAACAAACCAAATTAAATACCGCTTCATTCAGAATACACTGCAATGCCAATGAAATAAACAAATTCTGACCTCAAATGCATTTGTAGCAAGTGGCAATCATCCCACTTCTGGGTTGAAGCCCATCCAGAAGTACTACGTATTGCAGTTCCTCGACTGACCTCTAGGTGCTGGCTCCAAAACACAGCAAATCCCCTTTGACCCCCAAGCTGAAAGTGCTAACTTTTCAGCAGAATTAAGCATATTTACAGTCTGGTACAAAAAGAATAATAATAAAAAATTACATTAAATAAAGTAATACAAATGCTCTTCCTGGGTTAGCAGACGCTAGGCCAACCAAGCCACAAACAGCTAACTGGTGGGCATGTTCCAGCTAGCTTCTCAGCACTGCTCCTCCTCCTCTTTGCAACATGGCACGGCTGCAGTTTGAGAACAAATGAGCTACAAAGGCTCACTGTACAAATCTGTGGATCACTTGACCAGATGCTGCATCCATTTATTTATACAGTCTATATACAAGAGTGTTCTCCATTTTTTGATTGTGAGACAGAGTTGATTCATCAGTGTTTCTGGGAAACGTAATTAGAGCTGCTGAATTGACAGCATAGTAGTTCAAAAGAAAAAAAAAGCATCCCTGTGTCTCATTTAAATTAAACTCGCCTGCTGTAACACATCCTCTTGCTGTCTTTGTTCCACCAAAGGTTGAATACCTCAGACAGGAAAGTCTTGACAAGATAATCATGAAAAGAAACATTACTGTAAATACAAAACCGTGTACGGCTGATTAGTATTTCCAAAACAACACTTGAGACTTACCCATCATGCTCCGATGGAAGTTGAAGTGAGCTGCCCTTTTTTCATCGCTGCAATGAAAATAATAATTCAGTTTGTGGTTCAATAAAGGTGCTATCAACAACACAGCATCAGTGGCACTGATGCATCTCTGGATTTCTGCAACAGTCTTCTCAACTACATACAATAAACCTGTACAGCATTCTACGAAGGTGCAAATGAAAGCGCATTTACTCCTTGTGGCTTATTTTTAACCATTTTGCAATCTAGAATCCAAAAAAGACAAAACAACAACAAAAAAAGAACCTGAAAGATTTTTGTTAAATAAAACACATTAGCATGTACTAGACACACAAGACCAGACGCTGTATGGTAACTGCACAAACCCGTTACAGAAGACGTTTGGTACCATTATAATGTCCAGACATCTCTGTTGCAGTGTACAGCACTCACGCTTAAAATTGTTTAGGGCCTCTTTTTCAAGCAAGGTACCGCTTTTAAAAGAGACTGATGCATGAGAGTTATTATTTAATGAAAAGGTGCTGCACATACTCTTCATACATCCTCTCATCCGAATGCTTGAAAGTCAGGGATCAGACTTGAGGGTTTGCCTAAGGGAACGAACATCTCTTTTTATTTATTTACTTGTAAAATGTGGTAACAGTGCAATTGTAGTGACAATTGATTTTTTTTCTTTTTTTGATGCCTTTCCTTTCAGAAAAGCTGTGTTCTGTCTTTCATTCCACAGTTATCTCATCCAGACAGCCGAACTGAAGTTGCATGAAGAACAGGTTGAAATGATTTCTCAGCAAGGTGTATTATTATTGTGGCAGTAACTTCTAGCAGAAACTGAGCCTGCATTGTCTTCATGTTCGATTTCATGTCTGAAATTTATTTTCTGAACCATCTCCTTCACAAAACCCCGCCCTTCCATAAATTCAGACCAAGCTGAATGTGCAGTTAGAATACATTATCCACTTGAGACAGACACAGAAAAATGTCTTCAAAGATAATTGCAGAAAAATGATTTATTTTTTTCTTTTTTATTCTCAAATTCTGGAACCAGAGAAGATTTCCTTGTGAAAATATATAGCTGATGACAAAGAACACATACTCATGAATATAGCATAAAGAATTTCTACTGCTATCCTCGCACAGTATGTACTCTGGTGAGCTTCAGCAGAGCCCAAGTGTTTACACTAGCTGTCAGAAAGAATAAGCTCATGGGAAACATCGTTGGCAGCGCTGGCTGGCAAAGATGTTGGTTGGGGGTTGTAGAGGTCACCCAAGAATGAGAAACAAAGAAAGACAGAAGAAGAAAGAACATTTGATGGCAGAATTATCAAGTTAACCTCAGAAACGAAAACAATATATATATTTGGTTGCTTTTGTGTGTATTGTGTGTGTGAGTGAGTTTCAAGTGCATGATTAAGCAAGTGTGCCAGACAGTCCGATACGTACCTTCACCAGTGCTGAAGGCAGCAGGTTTTTTTTAGCAGACACAGCGATGTTGTGGGTGCCTGGAAGGAGAAAAAGAAGGTAGGGGCGCAGGAACATGCACGGGACAAAGAAGAGATAATTTGTCTGCATTGCAAAGCTGTGTGTCAATGGCAGGGTTATGGCAAACATCAATGGCTCCAGCTTCCTCATGAAGCTTGACCTTGGGAACCCGCTGCTCTGTGTACACCAGGCAGACACATTCTCACACTCGGTTCCTGAGGCCTACAATCAGCAGGAGCCGCACATGCATGAAAGTACAGATGTGCACTTTGCATACTAACCCATACCTGTGTCCTCTGAGATCACTGTAACTGGCACAATACCAGGAGTTTCTGAAGCATCCAACCAGTAAACTTTGAACAAAAGGTGTATGTATTTTTTTTTTCTCGTTTGCCTTTAGATGTATTTATTCAGTGGTATGTGCATATTTGTGGTTTGTGAAATTCTTAGTTCAATAGAAATAGTGAAAGGTACATAGAACTTCACTGGATCTGCTTGAAAAAGATAAGTAAATGGATATTCAAAAGTATAAATATTTATGCACCAGTACCATATCTTGACAACTTGATAATTGAAAACCAAAACGTTCATCTGCATGTTAGCAATTTCCCTTCATAAAAAATATGACCTTTGTATTATTTAAAAACAAAGAAGGCCCGTTTAGTAAGTATTACCTGTTTACATTATGCCGTCCCGTCTGGAAGTGTCTCGCTGGACACTTCCGCTCCTGTTTCAGGTCAACGGGGTTCATCAGTGGTTATAATTCGCCGGGCCTTGTGCTGCCCAGAGCGACGTCAGACCTCCGTTGGACCGTCATCTGGCCAAAGCTCTGAGTTTCCTCACCAATCCATCACACCTCCTCGACCCACCAGGCCTTCTTTGGACTTCAGGATGTGTGTTAGTCATTCCTCGATGGGGGTTTCTGTCATAGTTCATGATGGTTTAGATTTATTTGGTTTTGGTAACCATTTGAGGATTTTTCTTATTTTACTTTGACCTTTCTCAGCCTGACAGGTTTAGCTTCCCCTACCTGTTAAATACCAGCACATCATGTACTAATTACCTGCAGTCGCACAGCACAGATGATTATGACTCAGTCACAGAGATTGTTTATTTTCAGGCAGGCTGATCCATTCCTGTTTTTACATTTCTTTTATGTTAAGTTTTATCTTTTTATTCTTTGGTTTTTAGCCCACTTTTGAGATGTTGATTTTTTTATTGTTATTAATTGCATTTAACAACTGTTTCTATTTTATTCATTGTTTTTATTTCTTTTAATTCTTTTGGTGACCAGCACTTTGGCCAACTGCAATGTTTTTAAGGTGTTTTATTAATAAAACTGGAGTTGAGTTGAGATTGAAGGAACAATATTGCACAGAGAGAGATGCTATGAAGATATATGTATCTTAACTATCTTCACATTGACTGTTTGTTTTTTTTGTTCAACCCTGTAAGCACAAGATAGAGAATAAAATGTCTTTATCATTTACATTGTTAATGTAATGCACTTTTGCTTTCTGCAAATGTTAATCTTGATATTCAATCCATGATGTTTGGTTGTTTTAGAAGTCATAGCAACTAAAAGCTTCTTAGAATTTTCCTTTTTGTATAATCCTTCTAACAAACAAACAAATGGCTGTGATAATGGTCCAACATGTGTCAGCCTTTCCGGTGGGGAATGAATCAGAAAGGATGGCTCAGACCCAAAGGACCAATGGTGCTGAAGGTCACACGTCTGTGTGGTCCCTGAATTACACAGGAAAGGGATCATGCCTTTGAGAACCCAGATGACAACCCATTAGGTGGCATCATGGGAGCAGCAGTCATGACACACATACACCCACACACTGCCTCACAAAGGGAACCTGTTTCACCACTGAACATGTCATATAATTTGTCCGATATCACCTGAAATTGCACACATGATCCATATCATCTCTCTGGGTGACGCATGTCTGAATGATAACAATGGTTAGGTGCAACCATAAAGTGGCTATGGTTGTTTTAAGAGAGGGGGGACAATGTGATTTAGACTGAATTGTTTAAATATATTTGGCTCAGTTATGCAACATCTTTTTTCTCATGTAATTTACATTTCAACTTTATGAAAAACCAGTCTACTTGTTGTTTTGCTAAGTCTACAATTTTGAGATAAGTGCCAAAAACTGTTTTGTGAGTCTGAAAGCCTCTATAATCAAAGAAAACAGAGGACTGTGAAAGCAGGAGATTTGCAGCTTGAACAAAACAAAAAAAAAGAAAGAAAGAAAGCAATAATAACGGCGGAGGACGAGTTGATCAACTGGATAGATTGGAGCCATTGTTTTTGTGGAGGAGTATTTGTACATATACAGCGGAAAAGCAGGACAAATGCCTCTAAAAACACAGGAGCAATTGTTGTTGTTGCTGTGAACTATGTGTCTGATACTCCTCCAGGGATATTAACAGCAACAGTTAGCAGAAAACAGTCTGAAGAAGAGGACTGGAAAAGAAATGGCTGTGACATGGGCGACAGCGAGGTCTGGAGGCTCTTTGTCCTCCGCACAGATGATGAAATCACACAGCACATAACAGGCATGGTGAGAGGTGCAAAACGATTGCAAAATGATTGGAGGAGAGTGTCTACAAAAGCAACAAATCCAATGTGATGAGCAAGTTAGCAAAAGAAATCTCCCCAGGTGTAACCAAAACTACGTACAGCTGTGTGCACAGACTTTTTCATGTATCAGTGTTTAAATGACATCCATATTAATTGACAAATGTCTCATCACAAACTTTGAGTGTGGTCACAAACTCAGAGGAGACGGGAAACGCAGGTGGCATCAAATCCTATTTGCAGCTTATTATTAAAGCACACAATATTCAAAAAAACAGCAAAAGTCAGCGTGACCTCCTTCAGAACCATGCAAAGTTAAGCTGTCCCATACAGATGTTTAGGATTCAGCTGCATTATGATATAAAAGAAACATCTATTTTCTGACTGTATGTTGAAGTGGGACGAAGCAATTTATTTTATGTCAAAATATCAGTTTCAATTTAATTTTAAAGAATATGTGATTATTTTCTTGAAGCATCATTTAGGTCTTGCCATCTCCTCTCACAGAGAGGCCCCAAATTACACTTAAAAACAATGATATTTGTGTAAAAAATGATATCACAGGCTAAAAAATCATCTCAACAATTTCCTCTTCCTCTTGGCGTACCACAAAAAGGAAACAGGCACACACGTTAGCGATATCAGTCCCTCAAAGACAACTGATGGACTGCTATTCACAAAGTGTATTCTGTCACCACAAAGCCACCGGCAGTCTGAGCCGTTGTTCAAGGGACAGTTGACTTTGTTGTTGAGTTTGTTGTTTTGGACCTCAGGTGAGACTCAAAGGTCCTTTTTTTGGTCCAACTTGGAGCTGGTGCTAAAGCCATTTCAGAGTTGGTTCTACCTTGGAGCCTTTTCAGAGCTCCACACATACAGAGCCACGTCATCACGTCATCATGTCATCATGTCATCACGCCTCATCCACTGTCGAACCTTATTCCCTGAACTCAGTGTTTCTGCAGAAGACCAGGGCTCACAAAGGGCAAAGAATGCAACCTGAATCATTGAAGACAGATGTATTTGTCTCAGTCTGTCTTTCTAAATGTTGTAGTTACTGTTTGTGAGCCCTTGCTGCTGTGCTGACCGGCATTTCCACGTTGACCAACACTGCTATAACCAGGAGTCGTAGCCGTCTCATTTGCAGGTGATACATTAACATCAGCAGGTGATATTAAACATCCAAAACAATGTTTAACTGGAAAAGCACTGAAGAGCTCAGACCTCCACCCAGCAGCACAGGTCCCCCACATATTGTGACTTCCACCCAAAAGTTTTACTCCTACATTTGTTT
>JBAMYA010108965.1:0-19540 GCA_037176975.1 Arrhamphus sclerolepis
AGACCCAGAGGAAGACCCAGGACACGCTGGGGCGACTATGTCGCTCGGCTGGCCTGGGAACGTCTTTGGATCCTCCCAGAGGAGCTAGAGGAGGTGTTTGGAGAAAAGGAAGTCTGGGCGTCCCTGCTCAGGCTGCTGCCCCAGCGACCCGGATAAGCGGAAGAAGATGGATGGATGTTTGCAGTCTTAGAGCGACTCAGGGACACATTTCACCGTGAGTTATACAACTAGAATGATGCATGTGACAAATAAAACTCTAGAATATATCTAATGTACCCAATATTTCAAGGTAAATTTCATAGTGAGCTGAGAAGTACGGCCTTTTTTTTTTTTTTAAATAAAAGGTTTCTCAGGCATGTGGTTCATTCTCTGGCACATTAAACTTTGATCACTTATGCTTTCTTTTTTTTTCTTCCTGAGATGCTTCACCCTTTTAATCTAATGACAAACCTGACAAATTTGTTGTAAGTTAGTGGCGGCCCATCTCAGGGCCTGGGCCATTCGGCCAAACCAGAAGGGGTGGTGTTCAGAGAGAGTAATCAGATACCTGAACCGCCTCATTTCAACATGGAGGACCAACTGTACTCGGAGCTCATAGTTCCAGCTACTCAACTGACTAAACTTGCTGATCAGAGTCTACTGGGACATTCGGCAGCCAGAGGACACTAATGGCAGCATCTCTAAAGAGCATCGGGGGTGCAGTGTGAGCTGGACAACAAAGGTGGACATCCAGATTTCTGCTGGTGTTGCAGAGTGGAAAAAAAAGTTCTGCAACTATAAATTCAGATTCTGTAAAGAAGGAAAAATAATCTGAAGCAAAACTTTACTGCTCAAGAAGTAAGTCTTATTGGCAAAATCTCTGGATGTAAAGGAGTGAAATAGTAAAAGTATTTCAGAGTGGACATGGGTATTGTGGTCAGACCCATTAATATTTAACTTTTTTTGTTTTTTGGAGGAAATGGACAGAAATGTGACCTTAAAATATGCTCCAAAGAATCCAAGGGCCCACTGCTTAATGCGTATGTGCACTCCTGACATTAAAACACCAATGTGTTATTTTTATTTATCAACGGCATCAAATGGCAACAACTAAGTGTAACTTTGTAATTTACATTAAAAGGAAGGATCTGCTACCAAGTAAAAGGTCAAACGTCAAAAAAAGATGAATCATTCACAAATTACCAAGTCTGTGACCTTAGTTTATTATACATTCCCTGAATCCGTCTCAGGACCCTTTGCTGCTCAGAGAATGTGGACCCAAGTGTCCGAGACCACTGTCAAAAGCATCCTAAGTGATCAGTTCTGAATCCATCCTGGAACGAGTTCCACCTTCAGACGTTGCAATTACTGTTGGCCACTTGTGATCAGATATCCAGATGTCCGTGAGCTCCGAACCAAAGCTGAAAAGGACCACGCAGACTGCGACAGTGTGGGGTTGTATCCCTGCTCTTCACAAAGGTCCTAAATACTACATTATGTTAGATTTAGCAGATGCTTTATACAAAGCAACTTACGACAGAGGTAATGCAATCAAGCCACAATCAAGTAGTAAATTATAAAGTAAGTGCAGTTAAATCGACATCCAGGTGAGTTCAGCGTACAAGTCAGTGCAGCTAAGACACCATTTAAGTGCAGGTCAGGAAGTTGAAGAGGACGCAGCTATGACAGAAGGTATTCTTAAAAGAAGAGTTTTTTCAAGAGCTTCTTGAACGTAGAGAGGGACGACTCTGTTCTCCATGTGGTTCCTCAGTGGTGAAACTAGCTACCAGTAGCTACCAGAGCGGTCTCCACTGAGATCTCCTTGTGTTAAGCGAGGGCAAAGACAATCGATGTTCTTGAGATGAGCGCAATGCACGAGAAGGGGTGCAAGTCTCACAACTGAGATCAGATAAGCTGTTGGACACCACCACGGCCTGTACCAGGAGTTGTGTTGCATGTTTAGCCAAGTAATGTCTTATTTTCTGGATGTTGTAGAGTAAATACCTCTATGATGGCAGCAGTGTTACATAAAACACATTTTCCAAGGACACATGCAATTTAAGAGCAGTATGAAGGAATGGCAGCATTACAAACTTCGTAAAGTCTTAACTGTCGATGTGTTGTAGGATTTTATAGGCAAAAATGAATGCGTGTTAAAGACTGTTGAATTGACTGGAGAAAAGAAAATGATTTTTAGTGTCTGCACAAAAAAAAGGTCAAAAATTTGAACTTTGTCTCAAAATTTAAAGTTCAAATGTTTCACTGTGGAAATGAGTTAGTACGGCGTCATCCTGCTGCTCCTCATTTGCAGAAAGTTTTCCTGCTATGATTGCTGTATTCCCTCCACGTTTATCGCAGCCTCCCTCAGAAGACTTTTGCTTAATTTGGCTCACAGGACTGTTCTGTTTTTGTGCCAAGCAACTGTTCCCGCTGCACTCACATGATGTTGCTGTGTTTGCTGCAATAGGCTCACATGAAAGTTATTGATCAGGACAGACGACGCTGACCATCTGCACTCGGAGCCCTGCACATTGTGGAAAAGTTTTCCTGGATTCAGTCTGAATCTTTCCCTCCGAGGTCCACAATGTTCCCAACACCTGCACGTGGGGGAATAATGCTGATTTGTGTTGATATAGACCCAAGTTTGAAATAGCTGGAATTATGCAACCGTGTCTGAAAAAGCCAACACTAGTATTATGGGCTGTAGTCAAGTGTATTGTTTTCATCCTTTAAAAAAAACAAAAGAAAAACCCCAAACATCTCAGGTTTGTCATGAGACAACAGATGAATACGGTTGTTTTTGGGATCAGCAGCTATTCATGAAGCAATGAACAACACGATGCATTCAGAAGATTTTCTGACCTTTTCAGGAGTTCCACATTTAAAAATAAATAAATAAATAAATCTTCCCTGTTGATGCTTAGTTTTGGGGTGCAGCTGCAGCCTAATCAGGATCAGAGCTTATCCCGTGTCCTTGCCACCATCACCACATTCCAGGGCTGCACAATATTAGAAAAACATGCGATATGTGAGATCATTGTTAAAAACTGGGATGACGGTATGACTTCTAATATACAAACAAATGGTGCAAAACTATGTGCCTGCTTTGCTGCTAACATGCTCCCCGGACAGTGAACGGCCTGTTTAGACACGGGGGGGTGTATTATTTCTGCAGCAACAGTGATTTATTTAAGGAAAATTAAAAAGAAAAAAATCCCAGTTACAGTTAATATAGTCTCTTACTCATTTTAGGAGAATGGCTTCATTCTCCATGTTTTCTGCAGCACTGGGAGGAGTAACTAAATGTCACTAAATAGTTATAAAGAAAAAACGCATCAGGTCAAATGTATGCATAGCACCAGTTTCCATTTTTATCTGAAATTGTAACAAAACATATCTGTGCATTCACTGTCTAAACGTTTGTTTCCATATAACGTACAAAAATGGATTCCAACAAATACTGAGAGCTTTGGTCAACTGTAGGTACTCGTACGTACTCCGCCCAGGACAGGAACTATCTGAACAGTTGGGCCCAGCTCTAGTCTAGTGTGTTGTTGATTATGGCTGGACCGTATTTGGATGATTGTTTGCTAGTTGGATGTTTTTAATTTGCGCTGCAAATTTCCATGCTCTCATGTACCTCAGTTCATTTGATCCGTTTAAGGGATTTGGTTGTTTTTAGCTGCATGAATACAGCATTAGCATGTGCTACACTCTTTAGCATCAAAAGCACTCCTCAGGAAACCTACAGCTGATGTTACAAGGGTGCACATCGAACAGCTCAGAAAAATAGTTTTAATCTTCAGGTGAACTGCATGCAGTGGTATTCAAGCACTTCCTGTTGCGATGGGATTTAAAAAAAAAAAAAAAAAAAAGAAGTTTGGACCTGCTTTTCAAACTGCCTCTGCGCGTAGTTGGTTAGCGCCACTGCCAACCGGAGCAACAAACGAGGGGACATTCTCAGAGCGACAAAGCAAATGCAGTGATTATTGCCATTTTTGAGAATAACTGGTGAGCTAAAACACTCGATCAATATTTTCAAAAATATCCGCTAATATTAGGTATATAGCTTCCTTTACCGTAGGAGCAGGTTCCCCCACTGCAGTCATCTTATTTGTTTACCATCCGGACTCCAACGTCGCAGCTCTGTCGTCACCATCTTCATTCCTCTACAAGGATGGACTGATCTGATTGGCTCCTTGGGTATAATTAGTGAGCTTCAACGGAGGGTAGCTTGATGGAAATGTGAATTTTCTGGCGGTACGTCTAGATTTCCAGGCTACATTGTGGCAGGTATAAGATCAATACAATGACAGGAGAATGTTTTAGATTTATAATCTGTTTGGAGACGCTTCCCTGATGCTCCTATGAAGCATCTCATTTCAGCACCGGCTCAGCTGAGGGTTCTCCAGTCAGATAACATGGGAGCTGAAATGTAAATCAGGATCACATGATGTGGCTGGTTGCGATGTAGTTCTGCATCACTCTGGTTTTTTGTATTTTTGTGTATATTTTTCTTTTCACTGATAGTTTATCACCTACATGACCTGAGAACTCCTGAAAGTCCACAGTGCTGACAGAAAAATGTACAGTTCTGAGACTGAGATTGTAGTTTTGTTTTGTTTTTCCTTTCAAAAACCTAAAGGAGGGCACTGCCCCCCACCCCCACCTCCACCATGTTGAGTTTGCTGGCACACATGGATCTCACGAAGCCTTCCCCTCTCCGCTTTGATCCCCCCGATTCAAAAACATGTTATGTCATAGTCTATGTTTTTATTTTCCTGTGGGAAAATCATGATGTTGTTTGACTCGGACCGCAATCAAGACTTGCACAGCTCTTCAATCCCCAGGAGGAAATGCCTTTTCACAGAGCCAGCAGTGCCAAATTTGGGCCAGGACTGAGATCAGGAGGAGGCGGGAGGTTGTGCGGGCTTTAAGGTTAGGGGTGGGTTTATGCTGTTTTCTTTCTTTTTTCCTCCTCCCCCTCCCTCGTCTTTGGCTTCCAACCATTCAACTTGATTCTCTTCCACACATACGCACCATAATTTTGAATGTGAGAGCTGACGAATGTGACATCTGCTGGCATCAAAGCAAAGATCACTGTCAGATGTTTTACAACTTATGTCCAAACCTGTGTCCATCAGAAACCCTGCGCTATTGAGCAACAGATGTACGGTAACGGCGCTGACATTCGAATGGAAATGAAGACATTTAAGGAGATAACCATCGCCGTTTTTGTAGAATGTTAACCTTATTTCTTCAAAACAAAAGTCACCTTAAGGCTCTCGATACAAGAAGGCAAACAAGTTTAAGGCAGTCCAGCTGAAATCATTTTTCATATCAAACCAATTCACTTTAATTCACTTATAGAGCAATTTATTCCAACAGGTTTGAGATTAAAATGTAATCGTATAATAACTTCTTGTTGAATGCCTCCAGTTTTGGCTCCAGAAGTAGAAAAATGGCAAATGGGAATATTGGTACTTAAGGTTCTGAATGGTGTTTGCTTTATATGGTTTGTTGTCAGGATGTTGGTAGTTGGTTGGATTCATCCCAGATGGGCTGTCATTTATTTATTTATTTATTTATTTATTAGCATGTCATGGCACAGCCAGAGTGTGAAGGGATCCAGTCTTGTGGTCTTGTTGGTTTCCATTAGCATAGGCTGGGGTAAAACCATTGACCATAAATACTGGATGAACTTTCTGGTCATGTGACCCATAGATTTATACAGAGAGCCTTTGAAGGCTTTTTATTCCCTATAAGTGATGAAGCATGTGATAGTGGCGTAGAGAAAAGTCGCGACTGCGGCGTTGTTGCCAGTTCTGCGGCGTTGTTGCAGTGACATGCATGCCAACTCATGCTCCTTCTTTCTTTTCCCATTTTGCGCCCGACAACTTTTTTTTTTCTCCGTTTTTCATCTCAGTTGCTGCTCCCAGAGTAGTGAGACGACCCAGTTTAGAGGGTGGAGGGAAAACTCCAAGAGGAGTGACACTGCTGGAGGGGTGCTCGGCGCCCCCACCTCCTCCCACGAACAAGGAGGAGGCGCACCAACATGGCCGACCATAACACCTGCTGCCAGTCGGGGCAGGCCTGACATTTCTTAAGCATAAATTGAGCATGATTTAGACGCACAAAGACGATTTTTTAAAATACAAATGTATGAGTCCATACGTCTAGTCTATACGAGTCGTATAAACTGTTACAGACATAGTAGTATGTCTGTAACAGGAGCATAGAGGAGCTCAGCTCCTGTATGTAATCCATATGGTGCGAACCCACTTTTTGCACCGCTGCTTCCACTCAACGTTGCTCTTCTTTGAACTGCTTTATTCTTTTATCTAATCAGTTAATTTGAAGTGCAACATTGTAAGGCTGTGCCTTTTCTGTTTGTCACATGTGAGACAAATGAGTGACATAACACATTTTGGCCTCAATATTGACCTAATGTTTGTTTTATAACCACTGGAAAGTACAGTTAAACGGCTCTCAGTTTGTAATGCTGTTAAAGTAATCTCGTTATTGTTAACTGCTCGCTCTCCAGTTCTGGGTTCACTGCTGGACATCTACTGGTCATAACATATGTTTCCTGGAAAATACATTTCTACCATAAACACATTTTTCAGGCCAAAGGAAAGAAACCTCTTTAATTTCTTGACAAATGTTTAAGGAATTCACTGGAAACAAAACAGAGATTCCTGCCAGAAAGCAGACAGATCTACTGTCGCGGATTTTATTTTGACATTTGTTTGTTTTCCTAAAAAAAAAAAAAAAATCCCTGGAACAATCATTTGTCACTTCTGGTGTCCATTTGGTATGTCCAAGTTTTTTTTTCTTTCCTTTTAATATAAAAATAAGGCTTTTTTTTTTTTTTTTTTTTTTAAATCTGAGTAAAACTGTGGACACTATAAACTGTAACCCACATCCATTTGGTGTGAAAAATTGACTTTGACCAGTTAATAAGTTTAATATAACAGAAGCAAACTTCTGTTTATCATTCTCGCCGTCACTGAACTTCAAATGAACTTGCTGTGCAAACTTCTGTGCACAACATAAAACACTTAAAACGTGTGATGTGCTATAAACTCTGTGAAAAGACGAGTCACTCTGGAAAGTTTCTGGTTGTCCACGGTTAAAAGGATTAATTGGAAACCACTGATTATTGATCCTGGTCTTCTCTGATCAATCGCCAAACTCCAGGGTTATTTGTATTTGTTCTTTTCTAGTTGCTGTTTGCATCATAGTTAAAGGTTTCTCAGAATCTTCAGCAGCCTGAGTGATAAGCAGGTGGGTGGGTGGGTGGGGGGTGGGGGGGGGTCATTTCTGCTATCAAAGTGGGCTTGGTCAGGGCTGCCGTTTTTTTTTTGTTTTTTTTTAAGCTTAGGATATGAACACAAAGACTGCAAACATATGAACGCGGAGTATGTTGTCAATTCAGAGCCTATCAATCTGATCAAAAGCCAAAATCTGAGCACCAAAACCCACAATATGTAACCAAGAAGTCAAAATCTGTAACTGAGTTCAATCATCTTTCTCAGTTACACTTTTCTTCTTTCAGTTCTAAAACCGTCTGTTTTCATATCGTTTTTCTCAGTTTTTCTTTTTGTGGCTGCAGCTCTGAAATGGGTGTCAAATCAGTGCCACTTCAGTCAACAGCAGAGGAGTCATGACGCAGCTGAGATCTAGTAGCTCATTGGCTGCTGCATGAGCTAATAATCTTAGGCTGTCTGCTGAGGACTGATCCGATTATGAGTGCTTTTGGACGGGGAAGGACTCATGGCAGCGCCTGCTGCGTAACGACCCCTGAAACACCTGGAAAAAGTTGCTAGTTTTTTTTTTTCTTTTTTCATAAGAGGAGTCAACACTGCATTTATCAGCAGAATTTTGCTGCTCTGATGTCAACGTGCTGAGTCATTCAGCAGCCAATGAGCTGCTAGATCTCAGCTATGTCCCGCCTCCTCGAAAGGTTGCTTGATGTAATTTCAGAATTGCAACCACAAAAAGAAAAGGCACGACTGAGCAAGACGATTTGAAAACAGATGGTTTTAGAACTGATAGTGAGAAAAGTGCAGCCAAGAAAAATGATTGAACTCTCACTTACAGATTTTGATTTATTGATTACAGTTTCTGGGTTTTGGTTCTCAGATTTTGGGTTTTGATTTTAAACACACTACGCTCTCTACTGACACCACAATGGAGCATCATATCTGTCATCGAGACTGCTGTCATGTAGGTTTTCAGACTGATGTTTCTCTATAACCCCAAACGTATCTGAGCTCCTGCAAACCCTGCAGCTAAAAGCTTTGGTGGTGATGTAAATAACATTAATTTTTGTTGCATCGGACATTTTTGTGGCGATTCGCATTGTTTCTAGATTGTTGCGTAAGGTGAACAGATGTAATTAAACAATATTGCAAAGGGCTTCCATGGCATAATTAAATATACTTGGTTGCACATAAAAATGAACCAGTAAATAAAAATTAGCTGTATTTTTGACCTTGGCACAACATGACCAACTAACATCATTTCAGCAATCCAGTGATCAGCAAGTCAGCTGAAACCAGTCTGTCAATGTGGTTGAATAAGAGACTGTTACAAAAGGAGGGCAGTTGAGAAGGCTCCATCCTGTTGTTAGAGATGGTTACCCCCTAGAAACACACACGGTCATCGTTCCCTAGTATTAGTACTAGTACGAGAAAGGAAACTGCTATTAATAATATTAAAACATTTACTACTGCAGAGATGGAAGCTATAAAAGGTGTCCAGCCAGTACCAGGATTGTTTCCTTGTGAAGATGCAGTGAAAAGCAGCTGGAAGCTGGTGGATGTGAATGCATCAGCAGCAGAGTCAGGTTGAGATGTCTGGACGACGACGTGGTGTCAAGACGGGAACCAAAGAAACTACCCGTATGCAAGAAAAATCTTGAGGACAGACTGACATTCTGCAGGAAATAAGACTGGTGCAACTAACCCCCCCTCAGATGAAGCTAGCTTGCAGATGTTTGGAAAATCAAGAAAGGTGAATGCTCCCTTGAGTCCTGCATCACGGCCCAACAGTTTCCATCTCTGGTTCAAAACTCAGGTGATTTTTCAAAAATGTCAATTAAAGCTCAACTATGAAATGATGTTTCCATTAATGTGATCGATACAAGACAAAGTCGTGTTTTCTCCATTTTCTATTTTTGCAACCATTTAAATGGCTGTTGTTAGTCAAGAAATACGTAGATGTCTGGTACAAATATGTTGCGGACCTCGTCTGAAGGACTTCTGGGAGGAGCAGTGGGTTCAAACGAGTCGTGCGGTTTCAGACACAGCTGTTCTTGTTGCATCTGCTGCATCACATCCAAGGGAGCCAGTTCCTACAGAAAACAAACCTTTTTGGGACGTCATGTGATCTGCAGATGCAAAACAAACCAAAAAAAAAAGTTTTTTCCCATTGTAGTTTTGTTAAATATTACTTTTCTTGGGAGGGAATCACCAGAAAAGCAGACATATGGATGGATTTATTTATTCTGAATTGACTCTTTTCTATTAGCTGTCTTTTTTTTTATTTAAATTTCTCTGTTTCTATTATCTGTGTGTCATGTCCACACTGTGAACTTGCGCAATTTGAAGGGTGATGAAAGCACAGCTCTTGAAACATCCTGAGACGTCTCTGTTTGGGGTTTCTTCTCATCTAAGGTTCATTGACGTTTCCAGCCAAAGCTCTTCTGTGAATAAAGAATCAACATGTCTGAGAACAACTTCCTCCAGCAACAAGGCCAAAGTGTTGTTAGTTTGTTTCATGATGGCACCCCCAGTTTTAAATGAATAGCATTGATACCTGAAGAAAACCCTAGATCAGCGGTGTCCAATCCCAGTCCTCAAAGGCCACTGTCCTGCATGTCTAAGGTTCACACTGTTCGATTTTGGTCACCTCAGACGAAAGATGGGCAATCATGGGAAAAAAGTTCCATTGATGTGGTGGTAGATCTCACAATGAGACAGGAATAAAGATGGAGGATAGAACTGTCCTGCGACCAAAGACGGGCTGAGACAGAGATCAGCAATTATTTGGAGGAATCCTCTGTGTGACGGCCTGTTGCTGCCCCCACGATCTCTGTCAGCTAACCAACCAATAGGAATGTACCATGAAATAACGTAAACATCAGTGTGTCTACACATCAGTGTAGCCTAGCAACAACAGCGGAGAAATAGGAAAATGTGCAACTCAAATTAGGAAGACACTGCTTTTTCTTGGTCTTATTTATTTTCTTTTCAAAGCACATGAGCACCACAACGACAGTGCTAACTTTGTAGTCATCATGAATTAGCATGTTAGCAGCAACCTGTTAATAACATGATGACACTGTGGTTTAAGAAATACACTGATTTATTCCTGTTGTAGCCATGATTCAACGTATGTTCAGTCGCACAGTGAAACATGATGTAATGTTTCAATGTTTGTGCGAGGACCGTAAAAATCATACGGCGTGAACCCGACATTAAACTCATTCCAGTGACACATGCAGGCTGTGCTCCAACATCTATTCTTCAATGAGTACACTTAAATGTGCACTCTGCACTTAGAAAGTGTGGAGAGTACGGCAAGTAAGTGTTGTTCCAAATCACATACCCAGTGGTCCACTTACCAGGAGTTGCGTCACGGTTACGGCCTCGGCTCATCACCCTCCCAAATTATTAAAATGTAAAACCACAAAAAGTTTCTGGAGCTGTAGCTGATCCAGTTGCTGTTGTTGCCATTACGGTACCCTTCATTTCTTTTATTTTTTCAAGCTAGCTTGGGTCTGCCTGGCTCCGCCTCTTCCACTACATAGCTAAGATGGCGTACGTGAAGTACGGGAAGTATGCAGAGCTCTGCACTGAGCGTTTCGGCCATTTTGAGTACACCATCCGGGTCCTTTCAGTAAACTTGTTTTCGTCATAGTCGTAATCGGAACCCCCTACGTACTCAAACTGAGTATAGTAAGTATGAAAAGTATGGATGTTGGAACACAGCCACAGTTCTTTTACATGACTTAATTAACAAAGATGTGAAGTAATTCAGAAACTTGTAATCTTGTCCAGCATGATATCCAGAGATGAAGACCGTAGGAAATCGGATGACTGTCGTCCAGTAAACTTATCAGTGGTTGAATTTCCAGTCAACAATGAGTTTGGTGGCGGGGGGGTGTTTGTTTTTTTGTCTTCAGCCAGTTTGGCAGAAGAGTTGTGCTCTAAAGAATTGGTAATAAATTATCGATTCCTGAATCAGATCACTGTGTTCTGGATAATCTGATTGAAGGTCCATCAGAGCTCAACAGGTCCATGGTGAAAGCATCTGATAGAGAACGCTGGAATTTCTTGGCTTCCCTTTCTGTTGATTATTCATACTTCCTGTCATTCTTCTGCAGCTGACTTACTCACACAAGCTTCATGTGGCTTTCTTACTTGACACTTTTTAAATGTTGGAATTTATTACATAAGATGGTATACTTTTGTCTGAGACTATCATTATTGTTGAGGAACCCATACAACAAACGTGCGTGACAGGAGACCATTGGTTGCTCAGCGTTTACTGCCTGTAGGGATGCTGGATGATGGAAAAGAATTGTTTTGGTCACCACTGAAATTTTCTCAACCAGCAGCGTCAGATTTCCTGCTCGTTCCTGGACTCGCTCACAGGCTCCAAAGAGACTTCAAAAGATAAATAAAATTAAAAGCAAAAGTAACTTTTGTCATGAAATCTCAAATGTCACAAAAATTGTCTTTTATCTTAAAGTTTATCATAGTTTTGTCCTAAAATCCTCATCACAAATAATGCAAATTTCAAATTTAGCAAGATCAAGCCATTTATCGTACAATCACAACTGACACAAAATTGAACTTTTTAAAACTTTTTAACTTAAAATGAAAACATTTTCAACAACATTTTAATCTTATAATTGGAAGTCTTGCAATGTTTTGTATAATTTCAACTTTTTGTACTGAAGTAGCAAATTTGTCATTAAATTGCAAAAAGAAAAAACAACAAACCCCAAAACATTCTTTCTTTTTTGTGTGTGGGGGTAAAAGATTTTTTTATTTTTTAGAAAGATTGAGACTTCTTTTTTTCTCCCAGCAACCAAGTTATTTTTAATTGTACACTCTCAAATTTCACAAAATTGTTACTTTTTAACTTATTTTCCAACTAAATGTTTGAATTTTATCAACTTTTTTTGCAACATTTTGATATAAAATTGGAAGTCTTTTTTCGTACCAAAGTCGCAAATTTGTCATTAATTCTAAAAAAAAACATTTCTTTTTTATGTAAAAATGCAAATTTTGTTTAAAATTGCAAATTTAGCAAGATTGAGATATTTTTCTTCCAACAACCAAAATTTTATTGTACAATCACAATTGTCACAAACTTGCGACTTTTATCCTAAAACTGAGAGTTTTGTATCAATATCACAAATTGTCTAATATAACCTCAGAAAAAATGTCTTTTTTTTTTTTTTTTAAAGGCTAATTTTGTTTTAAAATAAAATTTGAAGACTTCTTTTTCCTAACAAGTTTCTATAGTACAAAAAAAATTGCAGTATTTTGTTGGAAAATATAAACTAAGTCATAAAATTGCATTTAAAAAAAGTAGAATCTCATCTTTTTGTCCTAAAATAACAAATTATTTGGAAATTTAACAAAAATCACGAGTTTTGAAAAAAATGTGCAACTTTTAGTTGTAAAATCTTTTGCAAACACCTGTTAAATCCTGACTTTTTGACATAAACCAGCTGCTCTCCTCAACCTGCTGTTACGTGTTTTCATGTCAGCGCTGAATTAAACGGGCAGTTACATGAAATCTGGCCTTTGCAGCTCGTCCCCCGTCCCATTTCTGGCCCACCATTTCATTTTGTGTCCACTGTCCTTGAGTTTGACACGTGTTATCTACTAATTTAGGTATCTGGATTATCATCATTTTTCTTTCATAAACAGTCGCCTGCAACTTCCAGCGCTCTTTTTCACCTGAACGTCACCCACAGAAATGCCTCATTCCTTTTTACCAGTTTCACTATTCTCAGTTATGCGACACACTTTAAATCAAATTGACACATAGGACAAATATAAATTTCACACTCAGTGTTTGGCATGTGGACTCCTCTTGCTGGGTCACGAGCATGTGGACTTTCTTTATTTCACAAAGGTTTGGTCTTGAACATTTGGACTGAAGGCCACATGCTCACTTTACCACTGTTTGTTTGTTTTTTGTTTTGTTTTTGAGCGTATAGGCGTCCCCTGCAGGCAGGTGGGGGGTTGGACAAACAACTTTAACCAGACAACCCAAACAAACAAAAGCATTATTGTTCTCAAGCTCTGCCACTGTCATACAAAGGAAATGCGTTCCTATTGGTTGGTTAGCTTGACGCCTCTACGACCTCTGAGATGATTCCTCCAAATTTTTGACACTGCTGATATCTGTCGCGGCCCGTCTTTGGTTGCATGACGATCTATAAATGGTGTCCGGGTCTTGCCCAGACCAGAGTGTACCCAAGCGAATGACGGCTTTGAGTTATTCAGCAGTGGGAAGACGGAGGAAAACAGGCAAATGTGTATCAGTAAAGTTGAGGGTAGAAGATGAAAGTGTATTAAATCTCCCCTCCTCTCCTCCACTTTGCCTGGACCGTGCTGTGAACATTTTTAACATTCTGACCTCTAACTGCAGCAGCCGCCGCCTCGGGCCCTCGCATTAAATGAGGCATATTAACAACTCTAACAAACCATTTTAGGAAAACTGGAATTATGAATGCAGAAATGCTTAATGTTAAAGTGTCAAAGAGGTATTTCAAGCATGTGAGTGTTCTTTGATTTGGAGTTTTGCGTTGAGGCTGTTAACCACATCAAAGTGTCTCTGCTTGAGAGCCTCTGATGGCAACTCAAACGGGATGAAGACGCCGTTTCTTCGTCGTGTCTCCCCGTCAGCTTCTCAGACAAATGTTTGCATCTTATCAAACCCGTGTCTAAAACATGCTGAATTTCTAGGAGCAAACGAGAGATTCTCAGTTGTGGCCTGATAGATTTTTACATTTATCTGCCCGCTAATGAAAGCTCAGTTGAATTTATGAGTTCGTGGAGCGATTAGAACAAAAACGCAGACAAAACCAAGTCCAAACATCAGGTTTCTTTTTTCTTTTTTTTTTAACTTTAGGGGGTGATATTTTACTTGTATTTCAAGATTTCACCATGCAGGGGACAGTTGGAGAAGAAAAACGGTTTCAATAATGTGAATTGGCTATAAAATTCCATTAATAAGATAAACGTAGAGACGTGTTTTGTGACAGGAAATTATTCTTCCGAGTTATACTCAGATCTTTTACCTGAATAAAAGTGCTACTTTATTTGCTTCTTGGGTATTTCTAAGCAAAGATTCTGCATTTAAATGTAAGTATTATTCGTTGAAGGTTGTAGATAAGATTATAGGAGTTGTTTTTACCAGCTGTTTGAAAAAGAAAAACACAAGGATTTGTGTTTCATGGCTCTGGATGATAGTAAATATGTTGAGGTTTTGCACCTGTTTTCTGAAAACTCATCAAAGTTTGACTTTATCAGTATTATGTGAAACACATGGGTGCTGTATTACCGTCGCTTGTGGAGGTATCTTCAGGTGTAACTCTAGTCAAGACCTCAGCAACACCTGCGACATGGAGAAGAACATTAATGTTTGATGTTTCAGGGCCATCTTGAAGATGTCGATGGGCAAAGCCGTTCTGCCACGCTGAATGACCAGAATCAGTTTGTTAAACAGATTTATTCAGGATTTGTTTGGAGCTCTGACTGCATGTCAGACTGGCTGTAGTTAAACACGGCTGGATGGTTCATGATTTGGCTCATGATGCTGTCGCTTTCACAAACACACCGGAAATGCCACTCTTAAAAAATATATCTTTGCATATTATTTGCATATTAGTTCTTCCACGAATAAATGCTACTGTATGGCATTGCACTTGCTAGTGCACATGGACTTGTTGAGCCTGATTCTGGACTATCACTTGAGACTTGTGTTCACTTTTAGATGTTAAGTACGTTCAGTTGCATGCTTTTTTTCCCCCTCTTTTGTATGTTGATTGAATAGAGCACTGATCCTGATGCAGCTGCACCTTCAAGACTCACAGGAACATGTGACTAAAACAATATAGGAGCCCAAAACTTTTCCCCCTTTTTAAATGCCCATTTAGTACCTTGTGTCCCTCTTGGGCCCACAGAGGCTTCTCACTTCTGAGAAGCAGGGGAACGATGCCATTTCAAGACCAAACCAATCACAATCATTACAAACCCAAATAACTGAGTTGAGCAGCTGTTTTAACATGAAAAGTCACAATTTGTGCAAATGTTGCTGCAAGCTGCTTCCACTCATACCTGGACTTTACAACAAAAAGTTGCTAATTTTTTCAAAAATTTGCAATCTTATTTTTGACAAAAAGTTGTAATTATTAAAAAGAAATGCAGTTTTGTCAATTTTGTGATTTTTGTTTTACAACAAAAAGTCTTGATCTTGAAAAATTTGATTTTAAAACAAATTGCTTTTAATGAAATGTTAAAAATTATGTTTTTTAAGTCTGAAATCTTGCAAGAAAAATTTGCTATTTCTATTTTCAATTATTTCAATGTTATAATTAAACACTCTAACACTTCTTGTTTATGAGAAACAGTTGTAATATTTTGAAATTCACCATTTTAGAAGCAAAAGAATTGTGATTTAGGAACAAACATACTTTACCACAGCAGTTGAACTTTTGTCACTGAACAGTGCCACAAGAAAAGCCACCATATTATTATATTATTACTATATTGTTATTATATTCTTTCAGGAAATAGATCTTTTTAAAATTGGCGCATACTGAAGGGTTTATGAGCATGGTGGTTCAGACCAGAAACGGGATAATGGAACCAGCAGGAAATCGGACATCACAGCTGGTTGAGAAAGTAAAGAATAACCGGCCTTTTGATGGTAACCATGGTGATGTGGCCCGGAATGAAATGGTTTGACAACACCTGCTCCATGGTCACTTGCAGCCAGCCTTTCTCCATATCAGTGGCATTATCCATCACGTAGAGCCATAATCATCACAGAGGGACTTTGTCAAACACCCAGTTTTTGTGTGCATCTAGCAGGAAAAAAAAAAAGTTAATTTTTCTTGGTTTGACGAAGGTGTCGGCATGGGACAACTCAAAACTTCACACACCCACTGTTGAGCGCTACAGCAACGCTTGTGTGGGGGGTCCACTGTAAGACTAAAATAATCCCAATCACTACTTTTCCTTCCTGCGCTGCCAGGGTTGGAAAACCTAAACTGTAGCCAACTTTAACAGTAAATGTTGTGTTCTGCATTGATAGGGTTTGTTTAACTAGGAGATATCCTGCATTTGTTCCACTTGTTTTTGCAGTGCAGACCACTGGAGGGAGTGAGTATTTGGTTTGGGCTCATGTGAGGCTCTTCTTGTCACAATGGGGGAGACGGAGTCGGCTCTGTTTACTGGCGTCCACCCGCTCGGACCGATGCTGACAGTGACATTAATAAGCTGGAGGCATCCATGCGCTAAACTGAAGGGTCACGTTGAACCGTTTAAGTAAATTTGACAAAACACCAAACAAGGAAAGACACAAACTGGGTCTGGTCAGGTACATGTGGAAGCCTGTTGAGCTTCCTGCGAGCTGATTGGACAACTTACTGCCAGATTGCCAGCGCTGCTAATTAGCAGTAGCATCAGCACTCAGCCAAAAATAGTCGGGACAACTGGCCTTTAAAGGTTTCTGCACAGTTCATAATGAGTCTTTTCTCTGCTGATGAACTCGCATTCCCTCTGTCAAGCTCGACAAATGAGATTATTGTGCAGCTTTGGCAGAAGCAGGCCACAGCTGTCACATGAACAAAGCTGTTTTCACTTTCAATTGATCTGAGTAAATGTTGTAATAACACTCTGCACCGTCCAAGTCCAGTCTTCTCTGCAGGGAAACCACTAACCATTAACCATTGCACTGTTTGTTTTTCTTTTCAAGCTTAGGATATACAAGAGGATTTAATGTTGCTGAGTGATTCTTAAAGTCCTTTTGGGCCTTCAAACCTTCATGAACACTCTTCAGAGCACGTTCAACAAAAAGGCTTCACCTCCAGCGACACTTGAGTGTCATAAAGATACCAGCTCCTTGTCTTCAGTGGCTCTAAATCAACTGAATCAAATGAACTCAAATCCAAAGTAAATATTCTGCTAGATAAAAAAAAAAAAAGAAGTGAATTGCCTCAACCATAACAGTTAATGTTGATAACAAAGGCCTAAAAACAACACATGGGTGACTTTTCTGTTCCTGGTCTTTCTTCGAAAAGTCTTTCCTAGAACGCGCTCTCTTTACCAATTTTTTTTTTGAAAGGCTTTTTTTCTTTTTTCTTTAAACTTCATTGCAAAATCAGTTTTTGTAGTCTACCAGCGTGTAGTACTTGCTCAACAGACTTCCCAGAAAAAACATAGAAAAGTGTACTTTATTAACTGAGCCTCATCAGCTGGCTCCATTCACCTCCGTCTTAAAATGTCCAACATATTGTCTTTGGCCTCCACAATTAGATTTCACTGAGTGGGGGTGCATTTTTCACACCTCAGCAGGTTAAATTATTAATTTAACTCAAATTTATGCATAATTCATATTTGGTCATTTAAGGGGTTGTGTTTTTGAGTGACAGCTGCATAGCTGTCTATTATGCTAATAGGTTGCCGTCATCACCAACGCTGTGAATGAAGAGGTACGGGTCGAGGTGGTTGCTGAGTCGACCTTCAGCTGGGTCCACTGCCTTGACCGCATGGCCTGTATTTGCGGCTGAGCTGGTTTCTGGCTTCTGCTGGCTACTCTGGGCGGTCCCTGGGCCTTGGGAAGCAATAGATGGCCTACGTACCTCTGGCAGAGCTCAGCTGGAGTCCTTGTCGTTGGTTTGATAGTGACATCAGAAACAAGGATAGATCCAGTCAGAGAATCCAAGGTAACTTTAGCTAGCATCATAGGTTAACATGAGCTCAGCTTAAACAGTTAAGTTGGGTTTGTTTCACTGGTTTTTGAATATCTGGTGCTGGGTGGAGAGAGTTTCTGCCAAAATTATACACTGATGAACACATGAGGGTCGTTGCAGGGATGCTTCAACCTGCAGCCTGCAGAGAATCAAACCACCAACCTTCTGATTGGCAGTTGTTTGATCTGCCCCCCGAGCTACAGCTGCCATGAAAACTGATATTTTAGCTGGAACTGTGACCCGAGATGACTCAGAACCTCCACAGATCCACCAATCACCAGGAGAAGATGAGTTTCAAAATAAAATAAAATAAAAAAAAGGTGCTTCAGAGTTAAATACATCTACTTATTCTGTGTTGGCACAGTGAATAAAGGAAATACGCTCTTTTTCCCTCCCATAATAACCTTTCCTTTGTCATTTCCTTCTATCCTAATTTGTTTCCTTTACCCCTGACTGGCTTCCTCTCCACCTTCCTCCCTCAGAAGCAGCGCAGTCAGGGTTCGATCCATTATTCATGGAGGTTTCTGTGCTGCACACAAACAGAGCATCAATAATGGAACGAGCAGCTAATTAATCATTGAAAACAGCAGGGGTGTAATCTGTGGAGAATATGCAGAGTGTGTGTGTGTGTGTGTGTGTGTGTGTGTGCGCACTTGTATTAATGATGTCGTGTGGAGAGTAAATCAGTTCAGTCATACTGTGGAGGATCTGCTGGACTTCTTCCCTACAGGACGGACTGCTTTACTGTTCAGGTGTGAGGTGCATGTAGAAAAAACAAAACAAAAAATAAACTATCTGGACAGTTGATCGGTGAAGTGAAGTGACAGCGCACTAATTACTTTTGTTTCTCCCTGCACAAGAGTGATTTGTAAACCAGCTCAATATCATACAGCTGGGTGGTTTATCATTTTCACAATAAGAGACTGACAAGGAAACAAACATTTTTACCCTCCAGTTCTCATGAAATTTAGCAAAAGGACAAAGCAGTACGAAGTTAGTTTCAGCTTGGAAGTGTTTCAGTGTTCTTTATTTGAATGTGACGTGGTGCAAATAAATCCTTGTACTACTTTAAAGTGGCTATATTATGCTTTTTTCCACATCCTCTGACATGTCTTACAGTTTTATTGTGATCAATTATATAATTAGACAAGACCAGAGGCTGAAAAAGGAGGTAAGCTGAGGTATTCCATGTTGTTAATATTTCCATGCACAAAGTATTCAGTTTTCATGGTGCTGAAAGTTTTTTTTGGATAGTTTTTCTCATGTTGACTCTCTATGATGTCATAGTAGGGGTGTGCAAAGCAACCGGTATTTGTATCTGTATTTGTTGAGGGGGGGAAGTATTTGCATTCAAGGAAAATTCAAAATAGGCGTAAAAATACATTTTTTTTGTGTTACACTATAACGTAAATTAGAAGTGTAAGTATTCTTTATTTATATCCAGTATAATAATTATGGATATGCAATATTAGTCGATGTTTTTCCATAAATCCAGCAATGAACATGTAACAAGGAACATCACTGAAAATAAATGAACATAACAGCCATTAC
>JBAMYA010108976.1:0-19540 GCA_037176975.1 Arrhamphus sclerolepis
AACATAAAACTGTGATAGATTTGAAGATGTAATAAGGACAGTCAGGAGCAGGTGTGTGTGTGTGTGTATGTACGTGTATGTATATACATATATATATATATATATATATATATATATATATATACACATATATATATGTATATATGAACCCACCAGTGCAGGACTGCAGACTCATCATCATAATACAGTCACTCCTCCCAGTCAAAAGTGAGGAGGACTTTTTCCTGCCATGTGTGACACCTTCAGAACATTACAATGAAGACCAGCTTGACGTCTCATAAATCATTAGGGCCTACAGGACAAAGCCGATCACATAGCACCAAAGTACAGTAGATGCTAAAGGGTTCAGCTTTGCTAACGATAAGAGCACTCCATTCAGAGAGCAGAGTTGTGGGAAGTAGATTATCTGCACCAGCGAGGTCAGGGGATGGGGGTATAATTAATGCTGTATAAGTTAAACCTATGACATACTTCTTCTGCTACCCACCACTATCAGATTGAAGTAGAAAAGATGGAGGAGAACATTAGGGTGGAGATGAGGCACTGTGGGTGGGCGAGAACTGGTGGGTAGAAGTCCCTACAAGGAGAGGGGGAAATGCTTCTCTTTCCCTTTTCAGGGCTCAGTATTGCTCTGTCTCTTCTTATTAGAAACCTAATGCAACTGTCTGTTCTAATACTGGAGAGCAGCTTTATTCCCCCCCCACCCCCACCCCCTCCTTTGCAACTTTTTTCTATTCCGTTCAGCACTAATCTGTGTAGTGGCAGCAGATGATAAGACGGGTACATTCGCTTATTCTCTGTGCTTTTTACAAGCTTTGTCTCGGCACAAGTCGTACAGTCTTGTTTCAACAACTTTGGAGCACAATCTGAGAGAGAGAAAAAAAAAGGAAAACTTTACTAGGTGTTTTTTCTTTCTCTCTAGAGTTTCTATTGTAATTCTTTAGAGGTTTCCTGGTGATATTGCCCTCGAAAACCTAAAAGAAAGCAGGGGCTTCTTTGTTTTAAACACAAAGAAGCCTCAGTTTTAACGCCTTTGAAGTGCACAAAGTGTTGGAGCTTATGGAGGTATTGTTCTTGGGGCAAGAGGAGTAAATTAAAATCTTCAGGCTTAACTTTTACTGGCACTTGTATTGTAAAGATCAAACATGTCTTACTGGACTTTGAATGCAAACTGAGAAGCTCACCCCAGGCCAAAAAAGATGTGGAAAAAAAGGTTTAATGTGGACTTGTCTGTAGATAATTCTGATGTAACTCCAATTCTTCTTCCATGCAACTGCAAAGGCTGAGAAAAAGACAATTAGTTCGTTGATAAATCTGCTTTCTCTGTAATTTCTTAGGCTCTCTGCAAGAACACTCTCCTCATAGCAGAAATGTTATCAGTTTTTGTTCTCTCCTTCAGTGTTCTTCCCATTTCCTGGAATCGATGCATGCTGAGGGATAGTTAGAAGTGGCAAAAACAAAAAAACAAAACAAAAAACATTACACTCTTGGTAAGAAAGAATAAATAAATACAAGAAAATTTATATGTATGAAAATGTCTGTGTGGCAGTGTTTGGGAAAGAAAATGGTGTGTTATTTTTAAATGTAATCTACATGACGCACCCCACACTGTTCAGCACTGATGACAAGCCAAATGAATTATCCTGATTGAGCTTGTTATCAGTCGGCACTGTGAGGCCTCCTTACGGCCATTACGAGTTACAAGTTATGTGAACATTGGGGAAAACTCTTTGAAACTATTGTACTGTTGATTCTGCCATGGTGTAATTCTAGCTCACAGGGATGGCTGCTCTCCAACTATCAACAAAAGGCAGCTGACATCAGAAAGTACAACCGTTCGCTGTGATGGGACTCATTTGTTAAATATTGAAAGGGATCCAACGTAAAACACATTTGTGATGATTACTTCCCACACAACGGTGATTTATTGCTTTATTCAAAATTGGATGCTTTTTAGGTGAGAATATCATCTTACAGTTTTTTTTTTTCTAAAGTAAAATGGTTCCAACCTTGTGCTTGACATGAAGAACCTCAGACATTTTTTTCTGAAGCCTTTTTTTTGTAAATGTGTAAAATGACTTCAGTGAAATTACTGCTCACATTCCATTTCAGACTTTTGACAAGACTACATATTCAAACGCATTAAGCATAAAATTCACCATAAAAGTACATAAGTAAATGTGTAAATACATAAAAGTAGCTACTTAATATAAATGATGTAAGATGCAATGTGGTGCCTAGTACATAGCAACCTCGCCTAGATTTCCTGGCTTAGCTGATGCTAACCTATGATGCTAATTATTATTATTTTTTACATTCATTCTGATCAAATCTGTCAAAACAACTGCATTTCAAGTGTTGCTGGCAAACAATATTTGAAACGAGTGCTAACTAGGAGAGCTCCCCTGTGACCCCGTCACTCTGCCTGCTGCTCATGGGTAATACCTGTAACACCCAACTGTGGTTCACAGCAGACTTCCACTTGGAAGGGTCTTAAAATGATCCTCTGTGGTCCATGGCTCCTTCTGCCGATCCATACTGGAGGAGCTGCAGCAGCCAGCGAACATTGGCATCCTCTTGTGGTCCTCAAATGTTGTTTCGGTAGCGACATCAGCCACAATGCTATTTTTAGCTCACACCCTCACAGTAAAGATTCTATTCTATTCTATTTATGGTTTTAAAGGTATTCAGGTTTATTTTCAGTGACAAAAAACTGGTGGCACTCAGACTGGATTCCAGGTTAAACATATAGGTTCCTTTCCAAGGAAAGTATTCGTATGTGGAGTTCTCTTCTAGTGAAAAGAGTCATTTCAATGATGGTTACTGACTGGTAATGAGGCTGGTGAGCTAACTTGAGTTCACTCCTGTAACAAGGGAGTAGTGGCAGAGATTATGACTGTAGTTGGAAGTGGCAGACTGTGATTGAGGAGATTGATATCCTTTGACTTGAATGGTGAAGTCCAAGCAACAGAAATTCTATGGAGATGAAGACTAGTTTAAAGAAAACAATAAAAAAAACAAAAAAAACAAACAAAAACAAAACAGAAGCAAAGGTAACAACGTTTACCTTAGCAAGATTCAATGAGATGGCCTGGTTGTACCGCAAGAATGAAACAATCTGGGGATGAACAGACTGGAGCTTCAATATAGCATCCACCGCAGGTGAGTGGAGTCAGCAATTAAAGCCCCAGCAGCCAGCCATCCAACACACCCAAAAGAGATCCAGATCCACATGAAAAAGAACACCAACCAACAGAAAATTACAAATCCAGACTATTCTATTCTATTAAAAAAATAAAAACATTTTTGACTGTTCTCAGGTTTTTATCCACAGCTCAGAAATTAAGACTTTGCTAAGCACTAAGTAGCTTAAGTGGCAACAAAGAAAGAAAGAAAGAAAGAAAGAAAGAAAGAAAGAAAGAAAGAAAGAAAGAAAGAAAGAAAGAAAGAAAGAAAGAAAACAACCTTGGAGAAAAAGCAGGCTGGGTGTATGTTTTTTTTTCTGCTCCTAAAGTTGGACATTTTAATACAGGGGTCAGTAGAGTAGACTTTTGGAGATTGCCCCCAGTGGTCAGTCACGGAGTTGCAGCTTTTCCCAACTTACATTGGCTTCAACTCAGAAGTTGGAATGTTGGCGCTTGAGTGTCACATTATACAAATCCATTCTTATTTAGAGGACTGATGGCTGTGGGGAAGAAACTGTTCCTGAATCTCAGGATTCTGATTTTAAGAGGCCTGTATCCATCAATCAGTCAATCCACATTTATTTATATAGCACCTTACAATAACCAGCTGGCACCCAAATCACCTGCCAGATAAGAAAAGTTCAAAGAAATGCTAACCCTGGTGAGAGGAAACTACGGAGAGTATATTTTCAGCTCTGCAAGGCACAGCCAGTGATCTTTCCAGCAGATTTGATAACTCTGCAGGGCATTTTTGTCTATAGCTGTGGATCCTGCATGCCACACAGCGGCGCAGTACGTGATGTTTCTCCTGAAGAAGTAATGTTGCTGTTGGGCCCTTTGAACCATTATATTAAAGGTATTTACTCCCTCCACTCTTTCTCCTTTGACGGCAAGGGCTTCTTCAAGTCTAGTTTTATTTCCATTGTTGTAGTTCTGTTAAGTGTCAGATTATTGGCTGAACACCATGTTGTCAGTCTATCAACCTTATCTCTGTATGTTGTTTCAGCCCCCCTCTGAGATGAGACCAAGAACGGTTGTATCATCCGCAAATTTAATGATGGAGTTTGACAAATGGGGAGGTGAGCAGTCATAAGTGTACAGCGAGTACAGAGGAAGGCTCAGCACACAGCCCTGAGGGAAGCAGGAGCTAAGAGTGATCGAAAAGGAGGTGTAGGGTTCAATTTTAACTCTCTGTGGGGGTGCAGTGAAAAAAATTGCTTCATCCAGGAAGAAATGGGGGAGGAGAGGCCCAGGTCTATCAGTTTGCCAACCAAGATGTCCTGTATGGTGTTGGATGCAAAGCTTAATTCAATAAAAGACACCCATACATTTATTTTCTGGTGTTCCAGATGACTCAGCACAGCTTAAGTTGTGAACAGTGATGGAGGAAACTTGTCAGGTGAAACAATATGTCCAATAAATGTTAATATTGTTTCTGCAGAACACATGTCCACAATGTGGAAAGTATAGTACCTGTACCAAGATTTTATTAAAATAAACCATATTTTAAACAGTAACTATTCACTTACCAGTCTTTTCAGTTTGTTCTACAAGTCTTTACATCTTGACTCACTTGTTAACTCTTACATAACTCGATCATAACCATGCAATGAAAGACTTCCACTTTAATAAAGCACACCTGGATGAGTCATATCTATTCACTTTCTGGAAATGCTGGTACCCCTTCCATTCACAGTAGTTTCCACCAATACGAAACCTACCAAACCAATCATAAAAGGGTAGACATGGGCTTTATGTGACACATTCGGGAATGTCCAAAAACCAAAACAACTAAGATGGGTACTGAATTGATAACACGTTCCATCAATGGGTTTCCAGTGCAAAACCGACAGCAGTCATTCACTGCCATTTGTACTCCACTCTACACCATTCTGGATGTCGTTTGTTGATGCTAATTTGACTGTCGCTCTGTTTCCATCACATGTCTCTGTCATGGTTCCAGCTCTGGTCTCCTTCTTTGCTCCATCACCAGGTTTTCCATCTGCTCTCTGTCTCTGCTTCTCTCTCTGCAATCAACCAGAAAAAACTCATCTGTTTTGCCCAGCATAAAGTAGGGTTGCTGCTCCACTCTCTGCAAGATTGACTTGTTACTTGAATAATATTCTTGCCTGTGAAGCTTTGGATGAGTCTTAGATTTTTGAGTCTGTGATTGACTTTTGGACCTTGAGCTTTGCTTAGTCCTTTTCAATCTTTTTTTTTTTCTCAGATCTCAGACTTGTTGATATTCTGATCACTCTGGACTCTGGACATTGACTGTTGTTATCTTGCTTACAAATCTGTCCTCTATTTCTCAGATTCTACCATGTCAGCTGTGTTTTTGGAATTTGACTGTGTTTAGGATTTTGACCATCGTGTTTGCATTTGGACTCATGTTCTTGCCTGAACCTGAATTTATTTTTTATGATCCACTGTCACCTGTAAGAATGTTCTCCTTTAACCATCACTTGCTAAATGAACCCAGAGAAAAACTACAAAAATCGTCACTATCTTGATTTGCCATGTCACTCATCTGGAAGTGATCTGTCTAGTGGGTTTTTGATAAGCCCTTTTTTCTGGTTCTTTTTCTTCTTTTTACTCCACTATCGTCCAGACCATCAGCGCTGAGGATTAGTTTGGTAGTTTTTAATCTCAAACCTTTACTTGCCTCTGCTCTGGACAGCAAGGTCCACATATGGGAGACAAAGGTTACGTTCAAGCTGCCAGCCAAGATAAAGGGACACTTTCTTAGTTTAGATCTGTCATTTAGTGTATTATTTAATCAGTCAATGACTGATTTCTGTAAACTAAAACAAATACTGCTTTAACAGACCAATCCAGTTATTGGCAGTTTGCACCACAATGGAAGAGAGAAAATGTCACAGTTCAAACACATCCTTAAATCCATTTAAATAACCTTAGCCACAGTTCAAACTCACTCTTACTAAACGAGACACTTCAGAACTTCTAACCTCTTCTTTATTCACAGCTGAGCTGGCTGCTCACATCACCTTCCACTACATTCCTGATTTTATATCCAAACTCATCATGAGTCGTAAAGCTTTCTGGCTGGCTTTTGTCTCATAGGGAACTAAACCTTTTAAAATATGTCCTGCTTTCTCAACCCCTGCCATTTGGATGATGATGTTTATTGACGTCATGGAATTTTATTTCACAGTAATTTAAGATTGGGCTGCCAGACAGTTTACTTGGTGGAGCAGGTTTGGAGGCTAAAGTCCTCACCCAGGTTTGAGTCCTGGTCTGTGACACACTTGCTGCGTGTCTTCCTCGACCACAAGAGCCAAATGAAAAACCCAAACAAAGTAACAACATTTACTAAGCACGAACTTTTTTGTAGAATTGTTCAGCATGGGGGCTAGCTAAGTAACCCCACTAACCAAGCATCAGCTACACACAGTGGATATTTCTAGCTGGTGAACAGTCTGTTTATAACTACTCAGTAGCTCAAACCTACTGTAGCCTCTATTGCTGCATTCTTCAAGTAAGAATGCATATTTTTCTCTTGTTGCCAAGTTTCTTTGTGTTTTGCTTTCAAGCTTATCAAAATTATTCATGATATCTTTGCTGCTTCTCTGGCCTTGTCTGGAAAAATAAAAATTCTGCATGAGGATTTTATTATTAGCATGTACAACTGTGACAATAGCCTCTCAAAGTATTTATAAGAGGCTATTGTCTGTGAACAATCAACACTTTAAAAGTCCAATGTCCTGTTGTGCGAGACATTGTAGAATGATGGGCTGCATATAACTGTTGGATAGCCCAGCATTTATTTTGCATTCTTCAGGTCCTCTGCTGCCCTGGTGGCGTGATTAAACTTCGGAGCAGCCATCACATTTCTGGAACTTGGAGATTAAGCTGATCGCAGACAATCCCCAAAGGAGAGGCGACCCTTCATCATTTTAATTTTATGCTATTACAGAGATACACTATCTGTCACATTGTTCCAGGCAGCAAGTCCAAATCTCTCTCTCCCTCTGATTCTTGTATCTTTATTTCTGTCGTTTATGAGCTTTTTGTTTTTCTTCTTTTTCCCTATCCCACTCTTAAACTTTCACTAACTTTCATCCAGTTAAAGAAATCCCACATGGAATTTAGTTTCAGTCTGTCTAGTGTTTAGTGTCATATATTTAAACAATTGAGAACTATGAAAAATAGCAATTATATGGGATGCACATATGAAAATATGATCCATCCTATGTGCAGTTCAGTACTGACTCTTTGGATGGAAGGGCAGTGAATTAAGTGGCCGCACCAAAAGGCTGTTGACTCCAGAGACTAGTGGGTCCCAAGTTAAGCAATAAAAGCACCAGCATGAGACCCCTGATCAAAACTCCTTTTCTCACTTGGTGTCTAACTACAATCTCCAAGATTCTAAACAAACGTGGATAAGGAAACGTCCTTCAGTGTTTGCAGCAAGATGTTGTATATCATCTATAAGTCTGAGGTGGAGAGTGCAATCCTATCTGCAGTCATCTGTTGGGGGAACAACATCAGAGCCAGCAATTTAAAGAAACTGATAAAGAAGGCTGTCCCTGTTCTGGAGCCTCTGGAGCTGATTGTGCAAAGGGGGATACTTCATAAAATGAAAAACAGACAATCCTGAACATCCTCTTCACAACACAGTGACTCAGCAAGAGTGTCTTCAGTCAGAGGCTTTTTCGGATCTGCTGCAACACAGACTGATAAAGGAGATCCTTCCTGAAAGCAGGTTTCACCACCAATAATGATTCTTTGGAGAGACCTAAATAATGACACCTACTGCGATAACTGAATTTCCTTGAATTGAATTGACAGTAAATTTAATAGGTTTTACTGCAGATACAAGTTGTTAGGGGGAAAACCGGAAGTGTACGTATCTTGCAAAAGCTCAAAATGCAGTGGTAACGACCAGTTTCAACTGGTGCTGCCACCTAGAGGACACCATTTACGCTGTACTCTGGAAGCATTGGACAAGACTTCGCCTTCTAAAGTTCTCAGTCAAGACTTAAAGTGATGATATTGTGCTAATATTCAGCCACCTAATTTCAATCTCTGGGACCTCTAAAGAAGCTTGGCAGCCAGCATAACTCCAGAAGAGTGTAATTATTATTCTAGAATGAGACACACTTACAATCTCTTCCTAAAAAGGAGCAGATTGGCTGTTTGGATATGGATATCACATTCAGGGAGGTTTGTTGACTGGCGGATCAATTGGCTTATGAATGTGCACAACTTCTGTTGCTGGTCAGATACTTTATTTTTCAGAATCACATTGTGAATACAGAGGTGGAAGGTCTCTGTTTGGTCATTTCTTTCCTCATTGCTCGCTGCTGCGTAACATTACATTTGTACGTTGTGTTTCTGTCACTCACTGTCTATATCTGCTCTCTATTAAGAAAGTCTATCATCATTAACATATCATCATACACAATGTCAATATTGCAAAAACAAACAATAACCTGGCAAATTGCAGTCTATTATTTTCCAAGCCTCAAATGAAACATGTAAATAATATATTTGACCAATCAAATGGAGCAGCACTATCAGAGCTGCAAAATTAGAAGCTGTGATTTACATGTTTCATGGAGAGTACTGAGTGTTATGGTGACAGAAGAGAAAGAAAGGAAAAGAAGAATTTATGTCTAAAAAGAGCAGCTTGCATACAGAGGTACACCTACACACCCACATACAGGATACAGTGGATAAACACCGTTCTTCTGCACTTCTATGTAAGTTTAACTACAGTGTTGCAGTGTTTTGTTGTTGTTCTCGCATTTCTTTTTCCAATAACTTACATGTAGGTCTTTTCTCTAATTTTCTCCTCAAAATACTGCAGAATATATTTTCACACAGTGATCAAGAAGCTGTACTGCGAGGCAACCCAAATGGTTCATTGCCAATATAATAGTTGTTGCTAAGTATATTAGTTATTTATTTATTTATTCATGTTGCTAATAAAGCCATGTTGCTGGAATAGACATAACACATTTTATTTGAGTTTGTAGGCGCCATTCACTGGCAGGAGTCAGTGTTATCTGCAAAGCAGAAAGAGACTGATTCTATAGACTCAAAGATTTATTTATATATTGAAAATCATATAGGCATCGCTATTTTTAACTGTGATATCACATATTACATTTTTCATATATTACTTTTTTGAGTGAGATGCATTGATTTAATTTTTCGTGGCAGCACAAGACACAGCATAAAAGTGAGAGACTTGGGAACTACGGATACTGCACCCATTGTGCTAAAAAGGACACACGTGCCAGCTACCAGCACAACATAGTTTACTTCCCACTTGCAGTCCAGACAAGCTTCTAGTGTTGGAACAGCACTGAGTTGTAGCTGTCTCTCTGCAAATCCTGCTATGTCTTGATCCTTGTTCATGAACAAGCAAAAGCATCGGCTTCTCTGCTGTTCCAGAAAAGCCATGATCGGTCAACATCCCTTCACAACCAGCAACATGTTCCTTTGAAGACATCATAGAAACAAAAGCAGCATCCTTAACAGAAGTAGTGGTAAATCCACTATGATTGAAGATATACTTGATCCTGCTATACAATTCTGCTTTTAAAATGACTTGTGGATGTGCACTGTTTGAAGAGTTTGACTATCAGACAGTTAATGTTAGAAAAAAATAAATAAATCTCTGGGAGGAAGCATCCTCAGCCCCCTGAAAACTGAATATCTTGTGCATGTGCAGTATACATTTTCCTTGCTCTTAGAGCCTCCAGTCATGTTTAAAACAATTCATCACCATGAAAAAAGCTCAACAATTTGCCATGGCTCATATTAAGTTTGATGCTCTTAATTTACGTGAGAAAAGCATTGATAATGAGCAAAAAAGAAGTAGAATAATCTTATCTTTGTGCTTTATTGGTTTGGACCTGTTTGGTCTGTTTTTTTCATCCAGGCTGACTGTTCAAGACAGTACCAGCTAATGAACTGTGCTCATTCAAAGCCAACAGCAGTCTGAAATCATGAAATTGGGCTTGGAAGAAGTAGTTCAGAGAGTCAACCTTTAGTCTGAGCTCCAGTCAGACTCACTATACCATGACAGACTGTGAATGTCCACACTCTGGGCTTGAGGAATCTCAGATACTGAGGAATTTTAGAATCTCAGAAAAAAACAAAACAAAAAAACTGAGGAAGGGAATTTAATTTAAATTTGGGATGTTTTATTCTGAAGTGGTACTCCACTTCAGAATAAAACATATGAAATCATGGAAACCCTACATATTAAATCCTGCACTGACACATGCCAACTTTATGGCTAAAGAATCATTTATATTCATTACAAAATACAAATTGTTCTTATTATAATCAGGATTGGAATTTTATTTTATTTTTTCACCCCTCTCGCTCTCTGTATTTTATATCAATAAAAATATAATGGTATTTGTTTTATATTGATAACTGAAACCAAATGACTTGACATTCTTACCAGAGCCAGTTCCACTTGTCTTCAGCATTTAGCTTTGTGTCTTTCGTGATGTAATCAATCCAATTATCCACTTATTCAGACTTCCCTCTCAACCGTCTCTCTTGACGACCTTCTAAGGAAATACCAAGATGTTCCCGAGTCAGCTGAAAGATGTAATCTCTCCAGCATGTCCTGAGTCTGGCCCGGAGCCTCTGCATGGTTGGACAGGCTCCAAACACCTCGTGATAGAGGCGTCCAGGAGGCATCATAAGCAGATCCCTGAACCCCCTGAAATGGCTACTCCTTATGGCTACTCTGAGTCCCTCACAAATGCTGGAGCTTTTCGCCCTATCTCTAAATCTGGCCTTAGATTTGCCTTCAGCTCAACCACTACAGTGCAAGCTGAAGATTGTGACTCAATGATAGCAGCGGAGATCAAATCCTTATTCCACAAACCAGACCACTTCTACCCCTAGGCTGTGCCTGGAGATTCTGCCCATAAAAGTTATGAACAGAATCAGCGACAAAGGGGCAGCCCTGACGGAGTCAAACTCAAGACAAATCCTGCGTGACGATGTTATCCTTCTGGCTGGAGAACAACCGTACGATGTGTAGCCTGACATCAACAATATGACCTCATTCTTTTTTATTGTACAGTCCCAAAAACAAGTCGCGTTGAACGCTGACATTTTCTGTAATTATGTCATTATTGTTAAAATGACAGATAATAAAAAAGACTGAAAGATCTGGAGTGGTACAGCTTGGGGAAAAAGAAGAGGTGTTTGAAGTATTTTGACTTCGCTCTGAGCCACCTGTTGCATCAGCCAGATGGCAGAGTTGAAAGAGAGTGTGTGTTGAGAGGGACTCTCACTGATTATACCCCTATTCACTGGAGGGTGCATCTGCTGTATAAAGAGTCTGTTAATGCTGCCTCTCTGCAAGTGGCAACCGCTGCAATTTTTTCCCCCCTTTTTTCAATATTGAGTGAGAAGCTCTGTTTGTGCAATGAATTAGTCATAATGAAGCTGTCCACAAAGATATCAGGCATTTGTTGTATAGTAAGCAACATTTACTCAAAACTGAACAGCTTCCTTGTTGTGTTTTCAAACATTAAATCAATGGTAAAGAAAAAACAAAAACAAAAACCGAAACATTTTTTTTCCAATTTATTTATTTATTTTTAACCGCATGAGACATATCAAACAGCATTCCAGTCCTTTTAGTCACAATTTAAACTACCATTAAATAATTTTTCATTGGGAATTAATGCCTTTAACAAATACATTTTAATTGAATCGTTGTATTTATTTCTAATTAACAAAACACACGTGTGCTCTTTTTTTAAATATATATTTAACATGAAATTATTTCCTTATAATGCGCCCAAAGCTAATCCAGCATTAGCAATCTGTTCCAAGAAGTGTTTCCTTCCTTGCAGGTCAAATTGTTTGATTCTGCATAGCTTGTACACAGAAAATATTAATGCACATCGCCAACGCTTTTGTCTGTGTCAACAGGCTTGAAGAATTATTCCATCTACATCTCCCTTCATGAGTGAAATAGAGGTAAAATCAATTAGAGATCATAACCCCCACCGTATCAGTCTATTTCATGGCAGGAGCAGAAACTCATTTCTATCTGGATATTAGAGGAGCGACAATCTGTCTCATTCATCGACACCCAAGCTTTTGAGGTTATTTCTAGCATAACCAAATCAATCGTGGATATACAGTAGAAATGAAGCTTTAATTTAAGATGTGATGAAGACAGAAAATGCATAACTGCTTCATTGAAATTGAAGCCCACTGAAGCAGTAGATGGGATTTGTGGATTCATAGCAATGACGTGTAGCATGTCAAAAACAAATGAGCTTTATTTTATTACACAGCACATTTTCACTAAAAAAGTATTCATATAAGCCTTCTGGGCAGAATTTGTGTTGAAAAGAGAAAGTTTCCTGACAGAATTGGACTAGTTTGAGGGCGTTTTAATTTTTTTTTGAGCCAGAGGGGGGTGCATGTCCTCATGTTCATCTGATTTAAAGTTGTAGAGTTAGAGTTAGTGTATATACGGTTATAGTTAGGGTATAGAGTTAAACTGTTAACAGGTACCTGAGAGATGGGTGGAGCTCCAAGAGCATAAACGAACATTTAATAGTATGTCATGGTGATTCTATAAGCATGACAGGTTTGTTTAAGTTGCCGTTGGACTCCACTGTACTGTTATGTCTGAAGCAGAGCCTTGGAAGCCTCAGTAAGTGCTGTATCTGCTGTACAGCTTAAGGGTAAAACAGTAGTCACTGCTGATGCATGTCACCATTTATTTGTTTTCTACTTAAACACAATACAATAACTGCACTTTCACGCTTCACAATGGCTTTTCTTACAGGCAAGTTTCTATTTCAGCCTCCTCTCCCCAAATCATCAGCCAGCCTTGCCGCCAGTCATTGACAGTCATTACAGCCATGTACCCCCTTAAAGACTACCCGATCATTGCATTCATTTATGTGTTTTCTTTTTTGAGCATTCCAGCTGTTCTTGTGAAATCTCTGAATCTTTAGTTTTTCTTCGACTTGTTTTCTTTTCTTTCCTCTGACTTCTACCACCATCTACTTGCTACTCAGTCTTAAAACCAATTATTGTGATCCAGTGAATAACTGGATTCTGTCTCTGAATTGACTGGTACTGGTACTGGTACAGTTCTCCAGCCTCGCTTGACTCAGCTGAACTGAGGTAAAGAGTCAATATTATGGATGTCAGGTGGGAGTGAGTTCCAGAGTTGGGGAGCAGAACAACTGAAAGCTCTGCCCCCCATGGTGCTGAGGTGGGCAGAAGGCACAGTGAGGTGAAGGGAGGAGGAAGACCTGAGGGAACGAAAGGGGATGGCAACATGAATCAGATCAGACAAATGGGGGAGGTTATGGATGGCTTTGAAGGTATGGAGGAGGATGTGATCCTAAATTTCACTGGGAGCCAGTGGAGCTGATGGAGAATAGGGGTGATGTGATGAGAATAGGGGGTCCTGGTGATAATGCATGCTGCTGAATTCTGGACCAGTTGAAGTTTATGGGGATTTGTGGGGGACACCAGAGAGAAGTGAGTTACAATAATTCAGACGGGATGTGACGAGGCTGTGAACCAGAACAGCAGTGGTCTGAGGGGTGAGGGAGGGGCGGAGGCGATTAAAATTACGTAGATGGAAATGTGCAGACCGGGTAATGTTATTGATTTGAGCATTGAAAGATAGTGAGCTATCGAGGATGACACCAAGACTCTTAACCTGAGAGCAGGAGGAAACTCTGGAGCTGTCAATCATCAGAGAAAAGCTGTCAGTTCTGGAAAGGTTGACTTTGGTGCCGATGAGAAGAACTTCAGTTTCATTGCAGTTAAGTTTGAGGAAGTTTGAGGTGAACCAGGATTTGATTTCAATAACACAGTGGGAAAGGGCGGCGGGTGGGTGGGGGAGAGGAGTTTGGCTTACTGGAAATGTAGCGCTGGGTGTCATCCGTGAAGCAGTGTATGGAGATGAGACCAGAATCAGCAGCCAGGAGGACGTCATTGGTGATTTTGATGAGGGCTGTTTCAGTGCTGTGGCGGGGACGGAAACCAGACTGGAATTGTTCATACAGGTTATTATGGGTTAGATAAGAGTGGAGTTGAGAAGCAACCGGTTTTTCCAAAATTTGCCAAGTGAGTGACTGTTGCTTTGGTCTCCTCTGTCCATTGATTTCTGTTTGGGCTCCTGGAGCCACCTGTCCAATCTGCCAGAGCGGCTGCCCTGGCAGAGAAACAAGGGATGAAGCAGTTGCAGAATCCTGGCACGCAGGGGGCGGTACTCTGTAGCAGAAATCTTTTTGACCTGTGGCTTGATCACTCCATCCCCAATCACAGGTACTTGGTTTCAGCTAAGGCAAAAACATATTTAGATGAATTAACAGTCAATCCAACAGATTTAAGTCGCTCAAATACCTTTTCAACATATTTGATCCACTCCTCCCAGGTGGATCTGTAGATTACAATGTTATCAAGGTAGACTGCTGCAAAGTCTGACATATCAGAAAGTACCTGATCCATCAGTCTCTGGCATATTGCAATGGAACAATGCAGTCCAAAAGGCATAATTGTGAATTGGAAAAGGGCCCATGAGGTCCTTAAGGCTGTTAGCTCCTTAGTGCGGTTGGTGAGTGGTGCCTGCCAATAACCCTTACAGAGATCTATGGTACTTAGACCTGGCCTTACCCTGGCAGTACCATGTCTTCGATGTGGGGAGTTGGATAGGAATCAAACTGTGATATTGCATTGAGGTACCTGAAATTGATGCAAGAACATATACTGCCGTCATCCCAAGACCACTGGGTTGCACCACTCAGTCTTTGAAGGTTCAATGATATGAACATATGCATTTTAGTATATATACATGTGTGTGTATGTACTCACATTATATTAAAAAAATATATACATATATATGTATATATGTACACACACACACATACATATTCTCATTCCAAAACCCTGTTTAAATTCTGCATTCTAAGAAAAAAGACCTATAACATCTTCCATTAAAATCCTTCTGCAAGTATATAAATAGAGATGGCTCCTGGCTTGCATCTCCGCAGGCTTCTTTATGTGTGGAATTTGCATGTTCTCTCTGTGCTTGATGAGTCGGGACAAGCTAGCCTACAGGAGCAAGATAGACCATCTTGCGTCGTGATGTAGTTTGAACAACTTGGAGCTCAATGCTCTCAAGACAGTGGTTGTGATAATGGACTTCAGGAAGGACCCAGGCCCTCTATCCCCGGTCAGCCTCTGTGACACTTCGGTGACCTCTGTTGTGCTTCTCTGCTTCCTGGGCACCACCATCACCCAGGAGCTGAAGTGAAAGCAGAACATCAGCTCCCTCACCAAGAAAGCTCAGGAGAAGCTGGACTTCCTATGGCAGAAGTGTGAAGAAGTGTCATCTCCCACTGTCATCACTGAATCCATCCTCACATCATCCATAACAGTCTGGTTTGCTAGAGCCATGGCCAGGGCCAAACTGCTGCATGTCACCCACTCTGCCGAGAAGGTGATTGACTGCAAGGCCCCACCTCTCCAGGAGCTGTACACCTCGAGTACTTTTATTCCTCCTCTGTCCAAAGACATGCATTGGGGTGACTGATGAATAAATTATGCATACATGTGCCATAAGCCAGTGCCTGGAAATCTTGAAAAAGAAAAAAATAAGTGGGTGTCAAAAACTCATGACATCACATCACACAGAAATCAATAGTTAGGTCAAATGCATACAAGTCTCTTTAATCACTCTATTGTTTTATGGATGCAACAGTCTCCAGGTCTGGAAGATTAGTGGATAGTGTCACTGTAGACACTGCCTTTTATCATTATTCTGACACATAATTTAGTCTAAGTGGATGAAAAAGTTTTGGGGAAAAATATGACACTTCTTATCAGAAAGTTATGCAGCGGAAACACCTAACACAGTTCAACATTACAAAGGAACAGTGCATGGTCAGCATTATTCTCCACCACAGACTAAAGTCATACTTCAATGTCTGACTGAAGTCAGCTTTGACACATACACACACATGCACACAGCCCCAGAGTTATGAACTTTCAGTGACCGATTTTTCTATGTCCTTTAGGTCATCCTGTCCTCCCTAGAGGATACCGACCTCAGGACTGACTGGAAGATACAAATATAACCGAGAATGAAATCATTGAAATGACAGGCGTACAGGTCTCTGCCATTTGGGAACACACATTTTCCTTTAATGCACCTTTCTTCTCTATGTTTTTGTTCAGAAACATGTATACTGTATTTGTAAGCGAGTCTTTTTGTGTACACTGTCCCTGCACAATTGTTTATATTGTGGATGACCTTTCTGGATAAAGTTTAGCATTCTTTTCAGTGGAAAATGTAACGCATTTAAAATAAAAGTTCAGTAGTTTTAGGGAAAATAGTTTGATTTGATTTTAGAGATGCACTAATTCTGAGTCAATTCAATCCTTTACTGTGAAGTTTAACATTTTGCTTTTCTCCAAACAATAGTAAAATATTAACAGTAGATGCATGTAAAACGTGATTTATCCCCTGAATCTTGATTAATGAAGTGTTTCTGTGCCCAGCAAAAATAATTAAAAAAACAAAACTGGGTACACAGCTAGAGGGTCCTGGGTTCTGTTCCCGCTGACTCTGTCGGTGCTGGGGGCATGTTCACTCCTCCATGTCATCAGTACTCATACCCTGGGTGGGGCTGGCGAAAGGGCCTTTCTGTGTAGAGTTTGCATTAGTGTTGGGAAGTTCGACTCTTTTTACTGACTCGGATCTTTTACTCTCAGACAGTAAATTGAACAAATCTTTTTTTGAGTCATTTCGTTCATTTTTACAGTAGGTGGCACCATAGCCCTCTTGTGGGGTTGTAAAAAAGGCCGCGGTTCTCAACATTAAACACTGAAAGCAATATGGTTTGCTTCAGCTGAGCTGACAAAATATAAAACGCAAAATGCCACAAGCAATTCAAACCATGTGAAAACCTGGGAAAGCAAATACAGAACACAACAAAGTGACTTGTGTCCTATATCCTCCAGCCATTTTTGTTTAACAGCACAACCGTGACTAGGTAGCTGTCACATGAAGAACAAACCGTTCAGCCTGTTTGAACGATCCGATTGAACGAACGAATAAACCTTTCAGCCTGAACCGCCTGTTTGAACGATCCGAACAAATGAACGAACGAACTGTTCAGCCTGAGCCGCCTGTCATGTGACAAATGAACAAGAGCATGATCGTATGATCCATAAGAATGAGCTGTTGTGTTTACTGCTCGCCACACAGCCTAAACGGTCTGTCATGTGACAAATGAACGAGGACCCAAGGACGGACACACAGTTGAGTGAGTCGTGAACAAATCATTCCAGTTTCCTGTCCAGTTGACTGAGCTTATGCAGCTGCCTGCCATGTGGCGGTGAAAGGTACTGCATGAAAATGAACAAACCACTCACTGAGACGACTTATTACTTCTGAGTCATATGAAAGATTCGTTCATATTGAACGAATCGTTCATGAACGACACATCACTAGTTTGCATGTTCTCCCCGTGTTTCCTTGTGTAACTATATAAATAAATTGAATTGAATTGAATTGTAGCTATGTGTGCTACCCTCACAAAAACATGCAGCAGTCCTGGGCTATACACTGCCCCCCCCTGGCCGACCGGGGCGCCCGAGGGGGCGGGGAGGATCTAGCTGGAATAACGTGATCCTTCCATGTGGTACGTCCAGCTGGGGAATCCCCTGCCCTCGGGTGAAAAGAAGGGTTATCTCACTCCTCAGGTATAGAAGGAGACCTGGGCCCAGTGCAGGGTCCTCCCGGGGTCGGCAGAGGAAGTGCAATGCCCAGGACTGCAACTTAGGTACTGAGCACTGGGTGATAAAAAGGGAAAAAAATGTAAAAATAAATAAATAAAAAAGAAGAGAACAAACCAAACGACATGCATAATCAAAAGTAGTTGCATAGTTACTGAGAAGACTATCACATTCACATCTAATTACACTTGCACCTTCTTTTAAATTATTCATATACAATAATTAAGGGCAAGACATCATTTGTCTTCTTTTCTCTGACAACAGTTCTTTAAAAACAGATTATCAGATTGACAGTAGCTGAAATACTATAAGTTAAAATAAGTCAAATGGAGATTGAGGAATTCATTAGTGCTGAAGGCTGCTTACCCAACATTATATTGAAGCGTTACTGACTAGCTGAGATAATAATGATGGCAATTATTTTAATTGTCTTCCTCTTTGAATGGGGCACCACTTCCTCTAACAGAAGAAAAATAAAATTACATAACAATTACACGATCAGTCTTATCTGAAGTCAATAATTCTCACTGAAGGGATCTTACGATCCTTGAAAAACAAACAAACAAACAAACAAAAAAACTCCTCTGAGTTGTGAACTTTATGAAAAGCATGCAATGATATTCAAATACAATAAACACATAACTGGACTAAGAATACTGGAGAAAGTAAAATGAATAAACACAAAAAAACAAGATAAACAGTAATGACCCTCAAAATGTAGACAATCTGCAAAAGATTAAAGTACATAATAACAAACAATAGTGAAGAGTGAGCTGGACAGAATTTCTCTCGTACATGTGCTATTCACTTTAGTTCTTTTCTTCTTTGTTTCAGCTTTTCCGTACTTTTGGGTCAAAGCCCGGGTAGGGAACTGGGGCATATAAATCATGCCAGTTTCAGTCCAGTTGAATGTACAGGTAGGACTAACTGGGCTTGAGACTGCATTATCTATTATGATAGTTCAATTATGAACGTTTTGGTGAAGTTTGATTTCAGTTAGACTAATGCAATTTTATTTTTCTAATGTGTTATTTCAAGTTAGGTTTGTGTTTGGTACTCTGTGCTCTCTCATATGTAACATGCCAAAGCATGTTTCAAGGGTTCCTGTGAGGCGTTTGTGTCCTCATGTACGTCTTCATGGTGTCCAAAGCTGTGGGACACATCATAAATAAGGCATAGCTCACTGAAGAGAGATGTGGAGTTGTAATCAAGCTGTTCACCTCAATAAAAGAAGAGAAATAAACAGTTAATATGCAAAGACCTGTAAATTGATACTGAGATGACAAAAATGCCTCTTTCGTATGTGTACTTTGCAAAAAATGGTCAGCAAATGGTGAGCAAAACAGTCCACCCCTTAAAGCCTCAACTTCTAATCTTATCACTGTAAAGACTAAAAAAAAAAAAAAGATACTGAAAGCAGGTACACATCTGAATATGATGTGAAGCTAAAGTATCACAGTTGGGTGACTGTGATGCAGATACAAGGCTGACTTCAGCTAAATGAGGACATCGTTTAATCGGGACTGTGTTTTACAGGCACATAAATGTAAAACATAAGCTTTCCTGTC
>JBAMYA010108997.1:0-19539 GCA_037176975.1 Arrhamphus sclerolepis
GATTGGCCTGCCAATTCCCCTGACCTGAACCCCATAGAGAATTTGTGGGGTATTGTGAAGAAGAAGCTGAAAGACACAAGACCCAACAATGCAAATGAGCTAAAGACCGCTATTGAAGCATTCTGGGCATCCATAACACCTCAGCAATGCCACAGGCTGATATATATATATATATATATATGTATATAAATATACACGCATGTAAAAGAAAGCTTTTTAAATTGAACAGTAACCATGGTGATGATGTGGCCTGGGATGAAATGGAGTTTGACCCTCCTGGTTTCTAGTGACATGTTGATGTCTCAGCTTTAGATATCACTACCTTTCAATGTTTTTAATGTCCTCTGGTGAGCTGCTGCGTCTGCTTTGACAAGCTCTGCGTGGACGTGGGACGTGCTTTCTGTCTCTGATTTCTCCTTCAGCCTGCAGGGACACACAAGAGGAAAAACTCTCGCCATCATTCTCAGCAGCACGCTTCCTCTGGTTGCTTTCTGCGCTGGTTATTGGTACTTTGGTGCAGGATGTAACTAAAGCCAGATGGGCGATTTAAAAGCAGCATCTCTGACACTGCAGTATCATCATCTGTGTGTCTTTATAGACACCATAAAGCATTCCTTCGGAAAATCTTTACAGGGAGGATCGTAACAATCAGACACAAAGAAAGTACCACGAAGTAAAGCTGTGGTGCTTTACTGCTGTTCTTGTGATGTTGTCAGCTGCAGGATCTAAAACAAGTCAAGTACTAAACTCTTAGTGAGTTTTGAGAAACAGCAAATACTTGTGTCTGTGTTTTTCAAGGCTGCAGTAACTAAATATGGAGCCAAACTCCATGTAGATTATACACCACAACTGATTTCCATGTGGACTGACGGAAACTGAGTCAACTGCAATTATTGTAAACGTAGAGCTGATAAATGAACTCCAGTGTTAGACTGCTGCCCCTCCTCCTCCTCAGGCTGTGTTTTTAGGAACATTTAAATTTAAACAGCATTAGGTAATAGACATTGACTTGTATAGATGCTAACATGATCCCCCTGGTTTATGTCAGATGGAATAAATACGACCAACGAGGTGATTTACTTGCAGGCGTGAGCTGTGAGCTCTAATACTATGAACTGTACAAGTCTTTTTTTTTCCTCTGTTAAATAAGTCGTTTAAACTTTCACATGGATTCCCCAGGGGTCAGCTGTGTGCATCTCATAGATCAGTGGTGTCAAACTCCATTTCATCCCAGGCCACTTCATCACCATGGTTACTGTTAAAGGGCCAGTTATTCTTTTTGTTCTTAACCAGCTATGTTGTTGCATTTCCCGATAGTTCCTGGTCTTGGTCATAAAATGTTAATTTCACAGAAATTGTGACCTTTATCATAAAATTGAAACTAATTTTAAATTATTCTTAATTTGAGATTTCTATGATGAAAGTTACAAATTTTGTGAAATTTGAGATTTTATGACAAACAATGTTTTTTTGTTTGTTTTTGTTTTACAACTGATTCCAGAAATCATAGTGGGGAATCTGACAATATAGCTGGTTGAGAAAGTAAAGAATAACCAGCAGTTTAAAAGTAACCATGGTGATGATGCAGCCCTGAATCAAACAAGGTTTGACAACCCCGTTTTACAAGATAATTTCAGCGCTACCTTTCTTCAGGTCTTCAGGCTGAGTTAGTGCCTGAATTTAAATGTTTTGTTTACAAAGAGGGACCAGTATTCTTGCTTTTATGAGCTATTGTGCATATTAAACCGGAAATGACTGACAGGTGAAATAATCAACTACTTGGAAAGCTTTAGGATAAATTTAAAAAGTACTACATTTCTTCTAAGACTGCTTTGGGCAGTGAACTTTCTGTTCCGGTCCACAAACTTTCACCCCTGCCTCAGGAACAGGAAACCATAAAAAAATGATGATTTGGCAGATTTCTTGTTCCTTGTGGTGGCTTAGGTGGCTAAAATACACATTTCTAAAACCAAATCTGAGTTTGCTGGTTCCTAATTTACCTGTAAATGTTCCTTTGAACCTGTGTGGAAACCATGAGCTGCAACAGCAGGAACCGTTTCCAGGAACCCTAACCCTAACCTTTTTCTTACCCCCTAAAAAATTAGGTCCAAAAAGTACTCCAATTTATGAAATCTGAGCTCAACAAACCCAAATCAAACTTTAATTTCTTTCCATCATCTTACTGCTGGCTTTGAGCTCAAGTGTTTATCGCAGACACAGAAGTTTTATGGATTAAAAATGTTTCAGTTCATGGTCAGCGTCTTCATAAGCTTCCTGTAGAAACCTGACTTTTACTTTAAACAGAGGGGAAGTAAATAAGTACGGACGTAAGTAAGTACTCAGTGATTAAGGTCCATCCTCTGTGGAGCATGAATGCCTGCAGCACAGCTCATGGAAATAAAGCAGAAGACATTTAACATTAATTAACCTCGGCTCTAGGACGCGTGTCCTGTCCCCGGCTCAGGTGTGTGTGTGAGCGTACGTACGCGGGGCATCGTCAGGACCAGGTGTCCGGTGGTTTGGGACCTCTGAGCGGTCGAGCTGTCGGGTCTCACTTCAGCAGGCAGAACGATCTGAAATATCTGCAGAGTGAAATATTCACAACTTTAATTAAGGAGATTAATGCGCCGATGAGCTGCTGACGCTGTCCCCGTGTGTCAAATGACTTTAATCATTAGTGGGTCTTTTTATAGGCACGCCTTCCAGAAAAGACCTGCAACAGAGACCAGAATAGAGCAATGGCAATCAATCACCCGAAAACCAAAGTGATCCATGAGGGATGACAAATTGGGCATAAAATTAGACTTTTTCTCTTCTTTTTTTCAATTACTTTTGTTTCAAACTGGGCTGCAGATTTATGGGACCTCCAACTCTGAAATCTGGCTGATGTGGTCTCCTCACAGATGGGCCAGTCAATCCCAGTTCCTCTGAAGGAGCCCATATTAAAAAGGACTTGGTTGATGAATTATGTCTTAAATCCCATGCATCAAACTCGAGGTCCAGGGGCCAAATCCGGTCCACAGCTGCATTGTATCTGGTCCACGAAAGCGTGCAAAGACGACTTTTATACCACATCAAAAAGTGTAATAACTGAGGTGGAGAATAGCTGGTTTATGTCAAAAAGTCAGGATTTATGAACATTTGCAAAAGATTTCAGCAAAGTTAGCAAATAGCAAAAATAGCAGATAGCAAAAAAGTTGCTATTTTTTGTCAAAACTCAAAAATTTAAAGGATTTTTGTAAAACTAGCAATTATATGACTGTTGTAATTCTGTTAAAATGTTGCTAAAGTTGATATTGCCCACCTAAAAAAAATGTAATTTTAAGTTAAAAGGATTAATATATGTATATATAGATATATATATGTGTGTGTGTGTGTGTGTATACATATATATATATATATTTATACATCCTGATTTTTTTTTACATAAAAAGTCAAAATATGCTATTTTAAGTACAAATGCTTGAAAAAGTTTCAATTTTTATTTGTTAAGACTGATTTTCGTTAAAGTTACTTTTATAACATAAATTTGTGACTTCAGGAGAAAGAAAATTGAAATTATAGAAAAAAATTGCACTTTTATGTCAGAATGTTTTAAAAAGTTGATATTTTCCCAAAATAAATAAATAAATAAATTTTAAGTTAAAAAGTCACAAAGCTGTGACAGTCGTGATTGTACAAAGAAAACAAATTTTAGTTGTTGAAAAGGTTTTTTTTTACAGAAAGAAACTTTTTTTTTTATTTGTGATTTTATCATTTCAATTCAATTCAATTCAATTTATTTATTTTGCGCCTATTTACGACAAGTCATCTCTAGGCGCTATAAGAAAATAAAACATTGATTTTAGGATAAAAGTCTGAATTCTATGATAAAGGCTGGGATTTTTGTGACATTTCAAATTTTATGACAAAAACTCCCTATTTTGTGAAAAAAGATGTGATATTGCAGTATTTAAAATTTTATATTAAAAAGAATTTGTTTTCTTCACTAAAAAAGTAAATGTAGATTATATGATTTTATGATAAAAGTCACAGATTTTGTAAAACATGACATTTTATGACAAAAATTTATTTTTATTTTTTTCCCTTTACGACTGAGCTCAGAACAAGCGTGAAACCTGACAACAAAGCTGGTTGAGGAAATAAAGAATAACCAGTCCTTTAACGGTAACCATGACGATGATGTGATCCAGGATGAAATAGAGTTTGACACCCCTGTCTTAAATTATCCCACCTGTCCAATCAGACTGGCCCCTGGCATAAAACAACTGTTTGTAAATATCATGAGTGTATCCGTGGCAACGAAGGATAAAGAACTCCATGGCTGCAGAGCTCCGTATTGACGATGTGTTTGCCGGAGGCTGAAAAGGAAGCATGTTGCAGCTGCAGGATGATTACAAAGCCATTAAAAGGGGCTCAAAGGTCACAGCGGTCTGTCTGAGAGAAGTACGACGAGCTGAATACCTGCACGCAATCTCGATAAACCTCAGTCACACCAAAAATAAAACACCTGACAGCAGACAAATAAAGCTGCTAGTCGGCCCTGTCTTACACAGGTGCCACTCTGGTGCAAAGATAAAGTTACCAGGAGCAGGTTTAATTATTGGGAGAAACAGCTTTGATGATTTGGCAGATTTCTCTGCTTTCATCAATCATGTTCCTCTGCTCAGCAACAAGCTGCATCCCCACGAGACCCCAGCAGCCACCGATCACATGAATCAAACTAAAAAGGGGTGACGAGTCGGTGCAGGAGGTGGGAATTGAAACACTGTGTTTACACTGCGTGCATTTTGCTATTTTGATCAGCATATTTCAGTAGCGGTGAATCCAGGTCAGAATCTTCTCAGGCAGCCAAAAAATTAAAAGCAAGAGATAACTGGTGATGTTTTCACATCTTTGTTTGATTGCTCTGGTCTAAACTACTTCATGAGGAGTTTTCCCTCTTGGTTCTCTTTTTTTTTACCGAAACAAAATTCCAATTGTACCTAAACGCATCACTTCAAACCATGTGAGAAAACCCTCTCCCCAAAATCTGCAGTTTGAAAACAAACCGCATAAATGAGCAAATAAAAGTATATTTTACGTGAGCTGGAACTGATAAATATGGAGCACCAATCGTGCAGGAAACTATCGTTCTACCCGACTTGAAAATTGCAAATAGAAAATAGCAGCAAAAAAAAAAATAACAAGTCTATCCCACGAGTTTCCTGTGGTCCACGTCGTCACGGCGCATAGTTACATATGGAGAGAGGTCCACGCCTTTGGGTTCATAAGTAGCTTTAAATCAGCATTAGCATAAGCATAAATCAGTCTTTACACTTATGCACAAGAAAACGTAATCTGCTGCAAGATTACAAGATTAAATTGCATATGCAATCAAATTTAACAAAAAAGAAAATGTTTCTGCCAGATTTTGGCATCAACCACTAACGTACATGCAGAAAGGGGAAAAAAAACAACAAGGTGTGTTTGCTGCGTTTGTAAAATTCAGCCTTTGCACTGAATGGATTGGAGTGTGAAACTATCTATGTCATTAATTATCTGTGGAATTATGTGGTTTTTTTGTAGAAGCTGACAGAAAAATTAAAACACATGTTCAAGTCAGTTGCTGAATACATTACCAGCTGCCTTCTTTCTCCCAGAAAATCAAATATATTGACTGAGAAGGTGGCTTAATGATTAGAAAACATGATTTTTGCTGTTTCCTCATACTAACATGTGAGAAATATGTGCGCCTCCCTGATAGATGGTAGAACTCATCCAACCCCCTGTCAGACCTGTGAAACCTCTTCCATGTCAGCAGTTGAGTTAATAAAACATGTGACTTTGTCATCTGAAGTTCTCACCACGTCACAAAGCTGACACACAGCCAGCAGGAGGACTGATGATGCCTGACGCTGTTAATATTGTGTAATATTAACTGTCGTCAGCTGTCTGGAGATGAAGATCTTTGGCCTGTCAGCTTCGTTGACGCATCACAGCGAAAGGTCTGAGCAGCTGTGCTGCATGGGAGGGGCTGGAGAGGACAACAGACCCCTGCAGCCAACCTTCAGCAAGAAAATAAAACCTGACGCTCATTCAGTCAGGATTTCTGGGGTTTTTATCCTCATCAAGAAGTTTCTGCTGCAGCTTGTGCCTCCACTCGTCCTGGAGCTTCGCTGGCTGGCTTCCAGTGGGAATGAAATTGGAATCTGCAGCTCTGATTGTTTACTCGAGGCCATTCGCGCTGAAAGAGGAGCACGAATCTCTCTAAAGTGCACGAACACACCATGAAACACCTTTCAGGGTTTCAGTCTCCGCATGAAGAAATGGAGCCAGATGTGTCCAGAGGCAGCAGAAAGTGTGACAGGAGAAGTTGCTGAGCAACAGTGTGACCCATAAAGACAAAGACTGACGGGCTCTGGACTAGACTGTGCCGCTGCCCTTTAAGATGCTGAAAACTCCAAATGAATACCTTTGCTGAAAGGTTCAGAGCACAGCCCAAAGGATGGAGAAGCCCTGCAGCCTGAACCTGAAGGTCACCAACAGAGACAAACCTTTCCTTTAACGCTGACTCTGGCGTACGTTGGCTGAACGTCCACGTCCATCAGGGAGGTGTCCATGTGTCTGAGGGACAAAGACAAAGAAACGCCTTTCGAAAAGGTCCTACATGTTTTTCTTTCATCAGCATATCTCTCTGATGTGTAGAAATATCTATTCCAGTCGTTTCTAACCACATCATTTGGATGAACAGCAGAGACAAGTACCTGTAGACTGCCAGGTCCAGGACGACTGTGTTGTTGTCTTCATCTTCAGTTAAACAGAAGTCCAGTCTGATGACACACAGATGTTAAAAACTAAAAGAGTTTTTCGCTTCCAGACGCTTCCTCACATCTGAGCGGTTACGTAACACCACCACAGACAGAAAACGATCAAAAAGAAACTGAACATACTCATCCTGAAATAAAAAAACTGAATCTCTAAGAAAGGGAGCTGTTTCTTGGTCCATACTTGGGTTCATTGACGTTCAGCACTCGTCCATCATTCGTGATCAGCGTCCTTGGAGTCTTTGGCTTCTTCTCTTTCTCCCTGAAGAAAAAAAAGACAGTGTCTATGTTTAAGTCCGACAAGAGGACTGAAAGATGACGATAGTCAGGTTTTGGTGTCCGTTGGGTAAAGGACCGCCACGACTTCTCCAGGAGGGTCCAAACAGACGGAGGCTGCAGATACAGCTCCATCATTTCAAACACGGGAAGACAACAAATGAAAAAAAAAAAAAACAGAAAAAAGAAGGCAATCAAAAGCAAACGACTAACAAAAATTCCGGTGATTTTTCTAAAGAAGAAAAAAGTATCCTTGTTTAAAACGAGCCTTTCGCCCACAGTGAGCTGGAATAGGCTCCAGCAGACCCCCGTGACCCTTCACAGGACAAAGCGGATATGGATGATGGATGGATGGATGTTTAAAACGAGCCTTCAATTTGTATCGGTAAATGATCACAGATAGTTGATTGATTGATTGACTTTGATTAACAATGACAATTCAAAGACAAAATGTAGGTGCAGATCTTATTTGGGGTAATTTAGGTCAGGGCCACATCATCACCATGGTTACTATTAAAGGGCCAGTTATTCTTTATTTTATCAACCAGCTATGTTGTCAAAAGTTCCCGCTAGTTCCTGGACCCAGTAGGGGGAAAAAGGAGAAATTTGCAACTTTTATTATAAACCTTTTGTGCTAAGATTGGATTTTTTTTTTCATATATATATAGTCACTATATTTAAAAAAAAGTAGACTTTGTTTTTATTTACAAAATGCAATATTATAAAATTGCCAATTTAGTGAATGACGTTTTTTTCATTAAAAACAAAGTTGTTATAAAAATCCAAATTTCACAAAAATCACAACCTTTATCGTGAAATTGAATTTTCTCTGGTGAAATCGCAAATTAAAAAAAAAACAAAAACAAATTCTCCATAATTTCTCCATTGAAATTTCCTAAAAAAATGTTCAAGTCTCTTCATCACTGAGACGAGAGATGAAGAAAACCTGCAGCAGATACGTCTAATGGCCTCTTCATTTCCTTTAGCTTTTCACTTTTTTTCATCAGGTCTCTAATTTATCTACATTTAAGACATACTTCCCTTTCATACTACATAATGAAGTGGTGTTGCAGTAGCTTAAAAAATAAGTCAAGTCAACTTGATTATTTTAAGTACCTGAATATGACTGAAATAGTTTGGTTTAACAAGTAGTAATTAATTGAGAAAGAAGGAATTAAATGTTGTCAGTCTTACGCATTCATATTGTGTGGGACCGATGTACACATTAAAATCAAGTAAATCCAAAGGATTCTTTTTTTCAGTGCAAAGCTGATGGAAGAGTGCTGAACATTCGGACTAGTGGCAGACCATTTCCTTATTCATTATCTTTAAAATGACAAAGCTGCACAGATCGCTCTCTTAGCTGCATGATGCAGGCTGCGACACGAACACACGCAGGGAAACAAACACTTCACATCTGTCCATTTCTCGTACTGAGCAGCTGATGACTGGATCAGTGGTCAAGGTTTTAGCAGAGGATCAGCTGTCCTGACCTCTGCAGATGCACATCGACCATCAGGCACGGCGAGGACGGGCGTGACAGCGCGCCTGAAGACCCTTCAGTCTCCTGACCTCAAGCATGAATCAACATTTTTATCAGAGCTGGGCTGCAGAGAACCAGGATGAGTTTAAGTGTTGATTGGGAGCTGGCAGGTCAAAACAGGACGTCGTTTTTCCACTTTAGAGCCATGAAGCCTCTCAAAGCTTCCACGATTCTCTTTTCAAGCTGAGAGTAGTGATAAACCCACTCGCTCTCAGTTGCGCAGAGTATGATCATGAAGCAGGGTTTAGACCATGTGACTTTCAGGGTTGGAAGGTACAAAAGTCTGGAAGTCATTGTGCTGTTCACATTACATGACCGATCAACAACAGAGGACCACACAGTACAAAGCCGTCAGCAAAGTGGTGTCCCTTCAGCTCCTGGTCCTGGACTTGGTCTATGATGCGGTGTTTCTGGTGAGGATAAGGCTGCTCATATATGATTAAATTACTGTGATTTAAAAACGTATATACTGAAAGACACTTGGGAGAATTGGAACTTGAAATTCTTGGTCCTTTCATTGCTTTTCTTGCTGGTGAAGGTTCACTTACTAAGCTTGGTGTTAAAGTGCAACTGCTATTTTAGGGGACTTCATCAAAATAGCAGTTTTATTGTCCTCAAATCATGTATTTCTCTTGTTTAATAGCTAATTTAACAATATCATGACTTTTTTCTTTCAGAAATAGTGACTTTTTGTCATAAAACAAGGATATTGAAGTATTTGTGCTAAAATCACAAATTATTTCTGTAAAACTGCAAAAATTCAACACAATTGCGACTTTTTTTTAATAAAAAAAGCAACATAATTGTTCATTTCAGAGGACTGAGAACCAAGATATTTGTCGTTAAAAACTCTCAAATTTCACAAAACTGCTAAAATGATTTGTTTTTGTCATAAAATATGAACGTTTGCAAAAACAACTTTTTGATGTAAATAACTGTTTTAAAATTTCAAATTTTATTTTTTTATTTTAAAAAGGGAATTTTGCAAAATCTTCATTTCACAAAAGTTTTTTGACAAAAATTAGGAATTTTTTGTAAAATAGCGGCTTTTGAAGAACAGCAAATTTTTCTTAATAATAATTTCAAGTTTAAAATTGGAATATTTGCATAATTGTGACTTTTTCCCTTAAAAAGGTGACATAATTGCTGATTTTGCAAGATTGAGACTTTTTGTTCTAAAATCACAATATTTTTATTGTAAAATCACAAATTTCACAAAAATAACAATTATTTTCAGTTATTTCTGACACAAATGTCAAATTTTTGCTAAAACTGCAACAGGTAGCAAGTAAGACTAAAGTAAGAAAAAAGTTGTAAAATGGCCACTATTTGTGGTTTTTAAGTTAATTTTAGAAATGGCAAGTTTTTTGACAAAAATGAGCAGCTTTTGTTGTAAAATCATGACTTTCGTGGAATTTGAACACAAACTGAAAGTGACTAAAAGATGTCTTGTAATGAAACGGTAGCTGGCGGCTCATATCGGGGTATTTCTGCTCACGTGTAATTCACAGGTTTCCCATTCAGGATTTCCTTCCTGGTGGTGACATCACTGAATTTGAATCTTTTTCTCTTATTGGCAGCATTCACCCAACGGTTCCAGATACGTGGTATGTTTAATATCCGTTGGCTGTCTGCAACGTCTCAACAACACGTCAGTGAGTGTTTAAACAAAACTTTGACTTGTTCGCACATAATGATAAAGCGCTGACTACCACCAACCAATCAGAAAGCTCTGACTGGAGGTAAATCATGTGGTCTGAAAGTGCCAATAGCTGCAAATAGATTGTTTTGATCATTATAGATAACAGAAACGTAGCATTCTGTGTTTTGTTTTCTGTACTACAATATAAATCATATTGCACGCCAACACAACCCTTCAAACATTTCAACACATAATTTAGAATTAACCTGATGTTGTTTCAAATGACCCACAAACACAAAGCTTCACCTTCAGTCTTATGATGCTCTGAATATTTTTGTTAATTAGCTCATACAGATAATTTGGAGAAGATAGGTAAGAGTACAATTGAGACATGCTCAGCTGAGTATCTTGCAGCATTTCTTTGGTGACCTAAGGCGATTTCGTTGTTACAGCAGGTGAGCAGAATGATTCACGCTGCTTTTGCAACCAGCCATAAAACAAAAAGCTCACTTGCTTTGGGAAGTAGCAACCACAATGGCTGAAACAGGTAGACAGTGTCAGGCCTGGTCTGTGTGCATGTGGTCTTTGTTCTCTGTTTTATTTTTGTTGTCACTGTCTTGTCATCAGTTTTATTTTCCTGTCTTCGTCGTAATTGTTTTCACCTGTGCATCGTCCTCCCTGCTGTTCAGTGTATTTTTTCCCCAGTCTTTGTTTAGCTTGTTGCGTGTTCGTCCTGTTATTTTGTTAGTCATCCAAGCCTCCTACTTACGTCTCATTATCACGATTGATTCCCAGTATCTGTTCTCCGACCAGAGATTTTTCCCTTCCCGTGTACCAGACCCTGAACAATGAAATGTTACCAAAATTTTGATTAACTGTTCTGTCTCAGTTGTGCTTTTGAGTCCAGTGTGAAAGATAGATATACTAAAAAATGGACTTAAAGTGACCAGACACACCCCTAGATTGGTGTGTTGGAGGCAGTTTTCCACATATTCCTTCAATAGATACATCAATTTTGAAAACCTTGTGTGTTTCTTTGGACCTGCACTACATCAAGTTAGGCTTTGGAGTGATCATGATCTGCATCTCTGTGAGAACAGGAGGGAGAAACTAGCTCTTTGTTGTTGTTTTTGTGATATCAAGAAATTCCTTACCCTACCTTTAATTAAACTATTAAAATAAAAACCTGTTTATTTATAGCGACATTACTACCACAGCACCACCATTTACATACTCTTGGTTCTGTACACTTTTCAAAGAAAAAAAAGAGCATTTTACTTATATTGAAGCTTTCTGTGCAATATATTGTGGCACACAGGGATTGCTTCTATATAGAAAGTGAAGGCTGTCGGGACTTAATTGGAGTCTGTTTCAAGCTAAATTACAGCCATTCAGCTCGTGATCTGGTCACTTCTCTGATGTGGTTGAAGTCTTGGTGAGGCAGAGTGAAAGTATGTGCTCTGATGGGTCCAAACAAACTAAAATGAGCATCCTCACCACTCTGCCCAGTTCAGACAGCAGCTTTTTTGCTCCCTGCCACATGCTGCTGACAAGGCCGCAGTGTGACTCTGAGAGCTGCAAAAATCCTACTGTTTCTTCTCAGGGGTGTGACGCAGCAGCTCTCAAACAGCTGAGTCGTGGACACATCAGAAGTGACAGCTCCACTGCTGGTTTGAGTGAGGTCCGGAGCTGACGACGATCCGACCCGACAGTGCTCAGTTGGCCATGTGCGACTCAGTCTGCAGAGAATAACTCCAGTCCCAGTGCAGAGAGAGGTGTCTACAACACATCAGCATGGATGTTCGTCACAGCCGCGCAGCGCTGTAGAGGTTTGCTTAGCTTTATTGCACCAAGTGCTAACATTAATAGCCCTTTTGACGCAAGCACATAATCCATCCTTATTCAAAGTGCTCCAATTCATGTTATTTTGGTCCCTAACGAAAGCTAAGACTCCTAATCATAGTCCTAGATTTGCAGAATGCATCTACTCAACTCTTTTTTTGCAAAAATAAACAAATGCTATCTCGCTTATTGAACCCTCAGCCCTGTTGTGCGTTGGACTTTGAGAAACTAGTAAATCACCTGCTGTAAAAGAACTATGACAGCTCAGTAATTCAATTTCAGTTCCATTCACTTTACTTCTGTAGCGCCGCTTCACATCAACGCGCTCCACACAAAAAGCACTCAAGTTTACAAAGTGAAATATAATCGAGTGAAGCCCAAACTGTATTCCAATTCAGTCCAATTCACTGTAATTCATGCACAATCCAAGCCACCTCTTAGCTATAAGCTTTATCAGGAGAACAGCTTTAAGCCTAGAAGTATGTTTACCACATCTGCAGAGTTTAGTCAAGTCATGTCAGATTTATTTCTACAGCACATTTAAAAATAAACCAGTGTTGTTATCAAACAGCAATAAAATGTATACACATAAATCATAGCAAAGGAAATGAAATAATTGAAGAGAACAGGACCTCTCATCCCAGGAGCGATGTTGTCGGTGGCAAAATGCTCCTGGTAGGTTCTCACAAGGCAAATTGGTCCTGGGGGATTATGGAAAAAGTAAACCAAGGACCATGGTGTCGGGCTGTCGGGGACATGGAATGTCACATCTCTGGTGGGTTAGGAGGCTGAGCCTGTGCAGAGGGTTGAGCAGTACTGACTACATGTAGTTGGGTTCAATGCACAGTTTGGGTTCTGGAACCAATATCCTTGATAGGGGTATTTATCTTGTTTATTTGTTTGTCTGGACTTACACCGGCACTTTTTACAAATGAAGCTCCTTGCAGAAGAATAGAGTTCTTTGAAGTTGAAGGGTTTCCACTCTAATAATAATAATAATAATAATTAAGTCTGACTAGTATTATGAAATGGAGTGTGTTCAACTTTGATATGAAATACTATATGGACAGAGGTCTTCTATTATTATTATCATTGTTATGGGACAGTCATTTTATTTCTCGATTATTGTTATGGAATAGATAGAGCACATTTGTTGATTTGAAATCTGCCAAGTTACGTGAGGTAAATATGACAGAGCAGGGGGCAGGAATATATATATAAGTTAAACTTCATCCTGCTCCTTTTCGAGTATGTTTCTTTCTTTACTTTTTGCCATTATATTGTTTTGTTTGTTTGTTTGCTTGTTTTAAATATACTCGTAATAAATAAATAAATTTAATAAATAAATATATAAATAAAAAGAGCTACCCATGGTGAAAGGCGTTGAGCTGGAGTGGGCTTACTTATGGCCTTATTGCTTGGAGTCTGCATGTTGGGGTTCCCCCAGGGGTGGTTTCTCATATGGGCGACATGGGCAGTTGTCCAGGGCAGCATAGTTGGGAGGGCGCCTGCACGCACCTCCCAATCCCTGCAACCTGCACTGATCAGTTTTCTGTCTCTGCTTGAGCAGCTGGGGACAGAGCTGAAGCCGAACCCAACGGTCAAGTTCAGCTTCAGCTCTATCCCCAGCTGCTTAATTTCAATCATTTACACGGGCTCGGGACGGGCTCTGCTTTGCGCTACTGTTTGCGCTCTGCTCGTGCTGTAAATTAGTGATAGCCTCTTTGGTTGCACTGCCAACGAAAGCAAAGTCTGAGGTGTGGAAAAGTTTTGATCATGTGCACACTGAAAATAATGAGCCAGTGGGCTATGTAAAATGAAGAAAAAAAAACGCAGCATGTATAAATGATTCATTCGTGAAAAAAGGCGCACTTTTGAAAAATGTTGGGCTTCAAAGGGATTCGGCTTTTAAAAAGTTGTCAATCAAAATATACTAGTTTGGATCGGGTCGGGTCGGGCCCAACTTTTACAACCCTATTATAGCTCTAGGTGGGTGAGGCATCGAAGGCACAAACAAGGGTGGGGGGAGGGGGGTGCACCTTTAGAAGGCAAATCATCCATAAAGTATTGTTTTCAATAAAACTGATTTATGTATTGGATCCATTTTCCACACAGCTAAAAATAAAGGTAACGGTATTTTAATTAAACCAGACAAATAGGCACATCCATTGGTGTCACTTTTAATGTACTTGCTCAAGAGCAAACAGGCTAGCGCCTCCCCTGGGTTTCCCCCAGCAGACAACAGGGTTAATTCCGCTCACCTTCTGGTCGGGGAATGGGTTTTATGTTTCTCCGACTCTGTCACTCCATAGACACACAGTCGGACTGATGGAGACATGAAATGTTCATACTTCGCCGTTGCTCAGTATATTGTAAAGCAATTAACCCCAGGATAATAGGGGGTGTAGTATTTTTTTCCAGAGACCAGCCTGCTATCTCATCTGTGTTCGTCGTTGTTGGATAAACAATGAGCAGCCACACAGACCTGACAACGCTTTCTGACATGAGCCCAGAAAGTGGGTCATGTAGAAACTCAGAGTGTGTTGGACCTCCTTTCTGAAACAGACCCCAGGGAAGAGAGAGTGACTGGTGATTTTGCTGGAAAGGATCAACATTGAACAGAAAATGCTCCATAGACACTCTGCTGGGGTCCATTTCAGAAGGTGAGTACGGAGAAAAAATAACTAGTGATTTGAATGAAAGGAGACCTGGTTCCCACTCCACTGTAGTCGGCTCTTCTGATGTTTAGCTGCTATATCGGGTCGATATATAGCAACAGCTTTCAGCAGCAGCTAAATTCAAAAACACTGACTCAAACCAGCTTGTTTCTCAGCGACTCATCACTGCTGTTCAAAGACACAGAAACACAGTCATACCAGATTCCCCCACTTCCCCCAAAGCTTTTTTATGAAATTTGTGTCTCTGTGTGACCACAAACAGCACTATTTTTCCTGTAATGCAGAAATGTTTAACTTTGATCAGAAAATGCTCCATGGTCAAACTCTTTATATTAATAACAAAATGAATGAAGGAGAAATGCAAGAATAGTAGTCCAACTTCATCAGCACCCCTTCCCTCCTCTTTGTTTCCTCTCCATGCACATAGCCTTTACATGTTTTTCTATGTTTTTTTTTTTGTTTTTAATATAGCAGTGTTGTTGTGAGATGAAAAAAACCAAAGGAGTGAGGTAGCTGACCAATCACAGACGTGCTCTATCTGTACTCTCTCCGTCATTTTTACGGATAGAAAATTGGAGAAGTATCCATCACCCGTCGGAGAGCTGCTGTACAATGTCGGAGACGGCTCTGCATGTCTCTGACGGAGTGGGAGAAGCATAAACCAGCCTTTACCGTTGCAGTTCAGAGTAACCAGCCTTCTTGGAGTCCCTAGCAGGTGTACTGGAAAGTGCTCCCTGCTGGGGGATTTCAACTGTTGGTGGATAACAACAGTGTAACCTGGAAGAGTGTGATTGGGAGGAGTGGCCTCTCTGATCTAAGCCCGAGCGGTGTTCTGGCCATAGTGAACACCTTGTTCAAACATACAGTAAAAGTGTCCATAAGTGCAAGTGGCATCAAGACACTCTCGACCTGAGTTTAGCTGTCAACTGATCACTACCTGGTGGTGAGTTGGATCAGGTGGCAGGGTAGGATACCAGACAGACTTGGAAAACCCAAACCGTCAGACGGAGCTTTAACTCCCACCACAGGCAGAGTTTTACAGGGTTCTACAAGTCTTAGTGAGCTTGTTGGACCCCAGAGGCTGCATCCAGGTACCCACAGGTTCTCCAGCAGGGGTGCTGGACAAGAGAGTCCAGTCAATAGTATCAACCTCGGATTCAGGAGGAACAATGCAGGTTTCGTTCTGATCATGGAACACTGAAACAGCTCTATACCCTCACTAGGGTTCTGAAGGAAGCATGGGAGTTTGCCCAACCAGTCCAAAGATGTTTTGTGGACTTTGCTCCAGGAGTATAGGGTATAGGGTATAGGGGTCTGTTGCTATGGGCTACATGGCCCTTGGACAAACGGCGTACGAGTTTGGTCTGCAATCACCATTCGTAAAACGGATTCATTTTTGAGAGTTGATCTTCGTCAGGGCTGCCCTTTGTCACAATTCTGTTCATAACTTTTATGGACAGAATTTTTCCGCAGGGCCAAAGAGCGGAGAGGTTTCAGTTCGGTGGTGTCAGGATTTCATGTCCGCTGTCATTTCAGTGGTTCGTAGCTGAGTGTGAAGCGGTGGGGAAGAGAATCAGCATCGCCAAAACCGAGACCATGGTCCTATGTTGGAAGACTGTAGAATGCCTTTTCCAGGCATGAATAAGATCCAGCAGATACTGTGATGCCAAATCATTGAAAATCAGAAAAACAATCAGTGACAATCAGTGTTCCTAAAATGAACGGGAAGCCAATGAAGAAAGTTAATGTCCAACTAGTTCTTCAAATCAATAAGACAGTTTAACAATATCTGGAGTGAATCAGAATTTTTGAACTTAATTTACTTAATTTTGTATATTGATAGGATCCAACTAATAGGCTGCACCATAAAATGGAGACTTGACACGAATTGGACTGTAAAAAGGTTTTGTTAAAAGTCCAATATCAAAACCAGCACCAACACCCAAGAAGGAGCTAGAACGGTAAGCCCCCATGTGAGCCACACCAGGACAGATTATATTTCCCAAAAATTACCTCCGAGGGCATCATATACAAAGAAAACATCAATGGGCCTAAAATGGAACCTTGAGGGACCTCACAATATAGAGGGGCAACAGAAAACAAAACCTCACAAATCTGAACAGAAAAACTTTGGTCAGTTTAATTTTCAGTATAACTGCTTGATTGGATGCATGCCGGCCTCACGGACATCTTACTACGAGTGTTCTTTATAAACTGCCCATCTAAAAAAAAAAGTCACACTCTTCATTATATTTCATTGGACTGACTTTATCTTCAGCTTCTACAGTGTCACATCATTTATTTCCATCCAGAGTTGCATTAACTTTTCTCGAAGATCTTGAATCGGTAATGAGAGACTCGGACCGCTGCACAAAATCTTTTCCAGCACATCCAAAGACTCAATGGGGTTCAGGTCTGGACTCCGTGGTCACCAAGTCATATGTGAAAATGATGTCTCATGCTCCCTGAACCACTCTTTAACCATTTGAGCCTGATGATTCCTGACATTGTCATCTTGGAATATGCCTGGGCCATCAGGACAGAAAACATCCATTGATGGAATAATGTTTCATTCAGTATCTTCAGGTAGCCAGCTGACCTCATAAAGTTGCTGAACATAGACCTGAACCTACACCTGACCAACTGCAGCAACCCCAGATCATAGCACTGCCCTCACAGGTTTGTACAGTAGACATGTACAGTAGCATGATGGTTACATCACTTCATCCACCGCTCTTCTTACCCTGATGCTTCCATCACACTGGAACAGTGTAAATCTGGACTAATCAGATCATTTGACCTTCTTCCAGAGTCCAATCTTTATGCTCCCCAGCAAACTGAAGCCATTTTTACGGATTAGCCTCACTGATAAGTGGTTTTCTTAAGGCTACACAGCTTAGTCCTAATCACTTGAGGTTTTCTTTGTATTGTGCACGTGGAAATGCTCTTACTTTCACTTTTAAACATAGTCAAGTTACATAAATTGTTGAAGCTGAAACATAATAATCCAAGGCTGAAATACAGTTAAACCAGCGAAGCTGAAACCATGGTGATGATTCAAGCTTCAGTGCAATGAAAGAAAAGACAAACCACACAAGGAAAATATTCTGAATTACACTTTGTGGTGGTTGGGTGTGGTTCTGCTCAGCTGCAGAGACATGAAGCTGCAGATCAGGAAACAGCACTTGAGAGGGACTGACTGGCACACCTGCACTGCATGTGCCAATCAAGGTCCCTCTGTTTGACCAGCAGCACTCTGGCTGTGGGGAGAGAGGACTGCCAGACCAGTAGCCTGCACTCCGTGCATGCGTGTGCATGTTTTGGCACTGAAAAGTGCAACGAATATTGAAGTCTCGTCAGAAGCTGCAGCTTTGCAGCTATCATTGCCATCGGGGTACCCAAAACCTTTACACACTTCAGACCTCGAAAACATATTATTATGTTTTAGAAGTCTGATTCACTCATCTAAGCAACTGTCTTTCATTTCAAAGTTCACTTTATGCAAATCTATACCTCCATCTCGTCCATGCACTTCAGTTTCACTCCTCCCATCCATCAGCCTGTCAGCTTCCTTGTCCTCGAAGCTTCGCCGTGTTGTCGGCTTGAGCTCTGCGGACGGTTTAATCTGACGTTCCACTGATGTTATGCTTCCTCGCAGAGGAACCGAGCAGCCATTAAATACAGAAGTGTCTCCTGGCTGACCTTATCAGGGAATCCACCTCCGAAATTCATCTTTCCTGACAATCCGGTGACAGCACAACGGCATGTATCAAGTCAGTGTGCTCTGACAGCTGGATGGTGGGGAAAAAAACCAGCACCACCATATTACCCTGATTTTAATGCCTGGACAGCCTGCAGACCTGAGATGTTTGTGTTACAATTTCAAATTGTATTATCCAGCAGCGCAACCCCATTTCTTAAATACTCTGATTTCAAGATGTCTGAGGGAGGTTGCATGAGAAATTTTCTTTTTACATTTGCAGATTGGCACAAGTGTTGCAGGTTTAAGAGGCTTGCATGATAGATGAATAGATCTAAATCAAAGAATCCGCAGAGTGGATGGATGCATAAATCCAGCAGCAGAGGACAGAGGGCCGCTTAAACCAGTCTGACAGAAGCAGCATGTTCTCAGCCTGAAACAGCTCCAGGCTGGTGTGAGCAGTTTGCCGTGGGCAGCAGATGAAGCAGCTCAGCCTCCCTGTGACTCCGAAAGTCATGAAAACTAAACTCTGTGACTCAGCGCTGCGTCCGAGGGGATGGTGAACAGGGAAAAGGCTTTTCAAAACGTGGACAAGTGAAGCAGCTTTACAAATACAGAGTGTGAAAAGCTGATAAAGTATCCAGATTGTTTCAGAGGAATTGTCTGGTATTTGGAACTTTCACCTCTCTGAGGTAGCATCAGGAGTGTGGAAGAAGAATTCTGTATCGATATGGGTTTTAATCATCACTTATGATCTTCATAACAACAACAATGCACATATATATCTCCTTTCTAGACCAGGGACCACTCAAGACGCTTTTGTAACACAAGCAACGTCACTGTCACACATACATTAACTAGATAACTAGATAAGTTTGTTTTAATTTAATTTAATGGACCAAATTACTCACATAATTACTCATATTGTTCCTATAGTTATTCACATAAATCAAATTTCATTATCCATCCATCCACTATCTATACCCGCTATTTCCTGTTCAGGGTCACGGGGGTCTGCTGGAGCCTATCCCAGCTCACATTGGGCGAAAGGC
>JBAMYA010109038.1:0-19530 GCA_037176975.1 Arrhamphus sclerolepis
ATATATATGTGTGTGTGTGTATATCTATATATATATATATATATACATACATATATATGTATACATACACACACACACAATAAACGTGTAGTACATGCAGTACAAGTATTCATTGAACAGTGCAGCACATTCATTGATCATACTTCTATAATGAAATTATATTCTGCAGCAGTGGAGATTAATGGATCAGGGTGGAGAGAGCTTTTAGGGACCACCACGATTTCCTGGCCCCTGACGATGACTGGCTAACATATCAGTGCTCTTGGATGAATATGCTGAACTGGGTCCGGTGGTAAAACAGAAACTGTCCCTCGCCCTTCAGTACAAAGGACATGAGACATTTGTACAAAGGTCCAAAGTTTAACGAACTAAATAAATAGATTTTGATTCATCTGAACACAGGATAATTTTCCAAATGAGCTCAGTCCATTTTGAATGAGATTTGGTCCTTAAACCAGCTGTATTTCTGGATTATTTTCATATATGCTGCTTCTCTGCATGACAGATCTTTAACTTGCGGATGGTAGACTGAACTGTGTGCTTAAGACAGTGACTTCCAGATGTGTTCCAGAGCCCATGCAGTGATTTCCATGTCAGAATCATGTCTGTGTTTAATGCAGAGCTTCTTGGAGGCCTGAACATCATAAGCATCCAATACTGATTTTCACCTTGTCTCATGCACACAGAGATTTCTGCAGATTCTGTAATTATTATATTTAGTAGATGAAGAGACATTAAAAGTTTTTACAATTTTTTCACATAGGAACATTTCTTACTAATTTTTTCTATTTTGTAAATGCTGTCTTTCACAGTATATTCAGTCATGTCACTGATCGATTACCAATTAAGGCAATTAGCTGCAAGATGTTCCTCCAGGTGTTTTACTTTTCTATCCCTTTACTCCATTAGCCAACTTTTTTTTTAAAGATGAAAATTATGTCATGGAATATGTTTTCATAATATGTGCATGTTTGGTTTATGGTTCATTTTACACACCATCTCATCTTTTTTGGAAATGGACTTCTAAGTTGTATTTTTTATTTTTTTTTCCTATTCAATGCTGTTTTGCTGTTACAAAAAAAGGCAATTAAAATGTCCTTTTTTTTTCTTTTTTCCAGGGCAATATCTAAAATAGTGAAGATTTTACCTTAAAACCTGCATTAAAAGTTTGTATTCTGGGGCTATGGGGTACTTCATTGAAACAAACTAAATTAACTTCAAGTTTGCAGCCCTCTAAAACAGCATGCTGGCTCAAATTGAGTCTCCAATCTTTGTTTTTATAATTCTCCGTACCATCAAGTTAATACTGTGGTATCACAGCTTTAAAGACACTTTAAATCTCTTAGCCCAAACCTTCAAGTCCAAGAAGAGTGCATGGCATTTGAGTCTGAGGATGGCCATCAGCTTCCTCTTCATTTGCTGTCCCGCTGAGTGGAAAGAGCCCAAAGTGAGGCTGTAGCGCAGCGAGAGGCCTGCGTAGCTATTAAAGAGGGGAGTTAAACGGAAATAAATCAAAATCGCTTTATTTGAACCTGCTGTAGAACTGAGGAATACAAAGAGACTATAACGTGAGAAACAATGCTTCAAATGCAGACAAATTTACAATGTTTACTCTTTTTTACTAAAGAATTTTAACTGTGCATAGTAGACAGGGAGTTGTTTATGAGCAAGTGCAAAGTACAGAGAGGGGGCGCCACTCAGTTTACAAGAGCCTATAAAGACAGACAAAAAGCCTGGCAGCTTCTCATTTGAGGTAATAATCCACTGCGTAATTACAGCTGATGAGATGTTTACCTGGAATAGTCTTTATAGACGTCCAGTGAGTGGGTGTCCAGCAGCAGTCCACACCAGGGGAAAAGACAGTGAGGAGGCAGGATGCGAATGCCGGGGAAAGAGCCCACACTTCCTAAAACTTGAAAGTTGACCACCACCTTTTGAGGGTTGACCACCAGACCATACTGTGGTACTCCATTTAGCAAGATCCTGCACGCAAAGTTCAAGTTTGTTAATGAATAAATAAAAATCTACATCAACCTGGTTCAACATCTTAATTTCGAGGAAGGACAATGTTGTACTATAGCCAAGTACTTTTTTCCAAGATAAAGGATCTGTTTTTCCGAAACCAGAGTATACAAAGTGAGCTTTTATTTTAACTTTCTTTTGTGACAATGTTTGTTTTGTGCCATACTTAAGAAAAGTTTGAGCCTTGTGTTGGTCTGGGGTAATAAGAAGGAAGTCATCCACCAGTCTCATCAAACAGCTACATGGAGAAGAAAATAATATACACAGTTTAAACAAAAAAAGTTATACAATAGAGAGAGGCTGCTCTCTTCTGGCTCTTGCGTGTTATGACATCTTTATAAACTGAACTCCTATACCCTTTGTTTCCAATGATGTCTTTGAACAGCAAATTCTCCATGTGTCCGTAGCAAAGGCAGCAGAGCAGAGTAGACACCACTGACCCCTGAGGAATCCCTTGGCATTGACGGTACATCCTGCAGCAAAAAGGAGGTCCAAAATCAACGTACTGTAAGATATGCCATTACACTTACAACTGAGATATTGAATACACAAGCTGTTTGATGTGGAATGAAAAGCAAAACTTACTTCTTCCCATACTGAACAACACTGCCAGTTAGCATTTGTGTGAAGAACTGCAATGCTTCTCTGCCACGAAGATCTGAGCAGAAATGCTGTATGAGAAGGTGGTGAAATGTTCAAGTGTGAAGAAAATGCCATATTCTTACATGAAAGAAATTAGTATTACCTGTTCTACCAGGATAGCATGATGGATTCTGCCACTTTTCTGCAGCGACATTAAAAAACCCTTCATGTTGGTGGATCCCATGTTACCTTCCAAGAAATTTGCCTGTTAGCATAAATGACTGAAATTAGGTCAATTATTTCATTTTGTACATATAAATGACTTTGAATGACGCATTCACAGTGGTCATTTATAGTTTGTGAGCCCTTCCTTTTTGATATTTCCAGTTGTGCCAGGAAAGGCATCTGGAGTAAAACTAATCATGCGGATCATCCGCTGTGGTGACCCCGAACAGGGAAGTACCTGGCCAGTCAACATATGACAAAAAGGACAAGCTCTGCTCACACCTACCTTTCAGAAAGATCTAAGAATACTTCAGGTCATATTTATGTGAAAAACTTTACAAAATTCTAAAGAGTGCACCACTGTACTGCTAACATGAACAATGTTTGTGGGTGTGATGACAGTACCTGTCTAACAAACGTTTTTTTCAAGCCTTCTTGGGAATCCAACCAGACCTTGGCATAACGCCGAATAGTGAAGAGTTCATCCTGGACAGGCGACAGGGCCTGGCTTATCACCTCCATGAGTTTGTCATGTGGCAGGCTCTCGTACGCTCCACTCACATCCACCTTAAACACAAATAAAATGGATGGACATATTAGCTTTCAAATAAATAAAACATCACGGATGAATAGCCAGTCACGTTATGCAAAACACAAAACAATTAATAGCTGACTGACCTTAACAAAATAGAGAGGCTGTGGTTTGTCCTTCTGGGCTGGCGCCAGAGGGTACAACGCCTTGTGGATGTCTGTCATGCCCCAAACTGTGGAGCCGAGGAGGGATGGAGTGGAGCGCACACAAGCCCGCAGCATGTCCATTAAATCTCGGATGCGCCCCTGATAGAGCTGCGTGAGAAATTATTATCACAAACACCCTTCAAAAGCACATAGCAAGCATTAAATTCACTGATTTGTTTATTTAAAGGGAGAACTTTATGTCAGTATTCAATTGTACTCTTGTTTTGACATCTCCTCCTATGACTCGTGTGATGGGCCTCATGCCATCAGTCTTGGGAATGAAACGAAGGCGGGAGATGACAGTCCCTTTGGGGAGGGATGCCACCTGAGCTGGAGTCAACTCCTCCATCTGGCCTTTAGATAGGTGACCTCTTTGACAACAACAACAAAAGAAATGTATATCTGTAAGTTGATGACCTATATCTACAGGAATATGGTCTCTGAGGATAGGTGGTGTGTGTTTGTGCACCTGAAAGCCAAATCTTGAAGTTTTGTCCAGACTTCATGTCTGTAGAACCTGATAGCGGTTTTCTGCCCCACGCTCTCGGTGGCGTAGAAACAGGCTCGTATGAGGCCTACAACGTACCCATCCAGAAGCCAAGCCAAGAACTGCCCTAGGATCTGTGTCCGATATGCAAGCTCACTGGGAGGAAAACGGCCTATGATTTAAAAAAAAAAAAAAAAAGATCTGATTAGAAAAAAACAAAACAAAACAAAATGTGTTTTAACCAGGAGGAGGACAGAATCTCACCAGTTTTACTGATCTTCAACCAATCACAGTCATTTACTTTCATCTTCCACAAAAGTTCTGCTACTGAAAGCTTCTCAAACTTGCCGTTGTGCAGGAAGCTTCTCACTCTGACAAAGAAATTAAGTCGGTTGTGGTCAGAGCCCCAAAGCTCTGGTGGGATCACATCAGAGAGGCATTCCCGGACAAACAGGTAAACCCGATGAGGAGCACAGTGCTTTGATAAGAGGGAGTTTAATTCTCCCTGTTCGGCGCTGCTGTTCTCAATCACTGGGCACAGTCTCTGCAGAATTTTGCTGTATGGGCATTTCCTGTGTTGTTGCAACAGCTGACTAAATAGTTTAATCATGTTAAAAAAACGTCGAGGGAGTTTCTTTGGCTTCCTCTCGAGCCCGTTTAAATATGGCAGACCCTCAAAGAAGACCATTCTTATCAAATCTTTCCCTTGTAACCTCCTGGATCCATCAGCAGTCTTCTTCTTCCTGTTGAGAAGGAAGCCGTGCATCCCCCTGCCTCCATACAGGAATCCCAGTGTGCGGATAAAACATTGTGAGGCTGGCAAAGGAGGGAACGTCCCTGCTCTCCAACTGGGACCAACCTCAAGAGGAACCACAGCTGCTGACATTTCAACAGGCTGCTTGAAATTTTCAGCAATTTTCTTCGACAGTGTTGACCCAACAGATGTAGGGAGTCGTTCTTCTGCTGTTTCACAGGAGACTTGTTGGATTTCTTCTTCGAGTTGGTGTCCTATACGTCTTCTCTTTCTTACAGAGCATGTCACAGCCTCCCCATCCTCATGACCACGTTCTCTCTTTCTTTTCCTTTTGCTGAGTCTTTCATCCCTTCTCTTCCTCCTCTTGCTTACAGCAGGATTCTCGACAGCGTGTCTCCTCTTCAAGATCACTAATCCTCTATTCCTTCCAAACCGAGAGCAGTTGACTTTCCTAAATTGACGCTGGAGATGAAATCCACTTGATGCAGTGGACACCCTGTCATACACCGGTACACCACAAACCTGGAAAACACATGAAGGAGGAGCTGCCACAAATACAGAGCAGCTCTCCAGCAGGTACCGTGTGATGTCTGTGCCAAGACGTATTGTGACTTTCTTCCAAAGGTCACTGCCATGGATGTAGGCAGCACTTTGCGTTATATCCCCTTGGAATTTGAAGTGGTCTGCATCTCGATCCTCATGTGCCAGCATCAGATAATTGTAGCCATTTACAAGGACATTTCTTCTCTTTTTTCTTTTCAGACTGTTAAGAACAAAAGCCAGGAGTTCTTGGAGAGTGCAGATCTGTAAAAATTACAGGCAATGTGACATTAACATGAAAAGAAACCATCTCAAAGTCAGTCATTCATGACACACAGTTGAAACCATTTGTTTACACACACTCTATAAAGAGATAACATTTTCCCCTCACTGTCTGACATTAAATCAGACTAAACCTTCAGTCAGTCAGTTAAGATTACCAAAACTAATCCTATTTGCTCAATCCCAGAACAACATGAGAGATTTGTATATTTTTTATTGCTTTCTTGAAAGTCTGAAGTTCACATACATTTCCTTAGTATTTGGTAGCACTGCTTTTTAACGATATGACTTGGGTCAAACATTTTGGGTTTCCTTCCAGACATTTGTCATAAGTTTGCTGGAATTCTGGCTCATTCCTCCTGACAGTACTTTGTCAGGTTTCTAGGCCACCTTGCCCACCTTGCCACAAATTTTCTACTGAATTGAGATTGTGGCTTTGTGATGGCCACTTTCACTTTTTTGTCCTTAAGCCACTTTATAACTAATTTGGTGGCATGTTTAGTGTTATTGTCTGTTTGGAAGATCCATTTGCACCCAAGCTTTAACTTCCTAGCTGATGTCTTGACATGTTGCATCAACATTTCTAAATAATGTTCATTCATCATGATGCCACCACAACATGATGCTGCTACCTCTGTACTTCACACTTGGAATGGTGTCCTCAGGCTTGCAAATGTCCCACTTTTTCATTCAAATGTAACAATGGTCATTTTGGCTAAACAGTTCAATTTTAGTTTTCTCAAGCAACAGAACATATCTCCAAAAGTGAAAGTATTTGTCCCTGGGTGCATTTGTAATCTGTTTGGTTTTTGTCATTTCTTTTGGAGTATTGTCTTTTTCCTCACTGAGTGACCTTTCAGTCCGTGTCAGTATAGGACTGGTTTCACTGTGGATGATGACACTCTCTTACCACCTTCAGCAGCATCTTCATAAGGCGTTTTGATGTTGAGATGCACATTTGAACCAAAGCACATCCTTCCTGAGCAGTATGGTGGCTGGACTTTCCCATGATGTTTATACTTGTGCATAATTGTTGGAACAGATGAACGTGGCACCTCCATCTGGAAATTGTACCAATGGATGAACCAGACGTGGAGATCTGTAATTCTCTTCATGATATATTGGATGATTTCTTTTGATTTTCCCATGATGTCACACCAGGAAGCATTGTGTTGGAGGTGGTGCCTTAAAATACATCCACAGGTATGCCTCCACCTTAAATATTAACTCAAATGTTGTAAATGAACCAATCTTCAAAAGTCATGATATCATCACCTGGGTTTTCCAAATTGTTAAAATGCATAGTAATCTTAGTGTATGTCAACTTCTGACTTTGAAGGAGGAAAAAAAAAATCTCAAGATTCTAATGTCATTTCTCTCTCTCTCTCTCTCGTTATTCCGACATTTAGAAAATATGAATAATTGTGGTAGTCCTAACTGACCTAAAACAAGAAAGGTGTAATATAACTTAATGTCAAACTGCGAAAGTTTGGCAGTTTGACGGGGCTCGTCTTTTTTTCTTTTAATACTGAGTCTAAATTTCTGGGTTCAGCTGTTTGACTGTGAATTTTAAAATCAAGCAAACATCAAAGTATTATATCAATAACGAGAAAACATGCTGTTTTTAGTCTTACATTTCAGCAACTTTGTACCCTATGCAACTGTATTATAGTACGTTTGTTTTGCTTTTCGTTATCTCTAGCAAACTGACATGCTTGTTTACCTGGTTGCAGCTTGGGACTTGCTGCAGCTCCTTATCGAAGCACACAAAAACACCGCTGATGAATGATTTGAAGCGGATTGTGTCTGACTGCTCCACCAGGACTGCTCTCTGTCCTTCTCTAAAGACGATGCTGTCCGCAAACTCCTCCAGCGTCTGAGTGTGTCCATACAGGGACCGGAGGATGCGCAGCACGCCTGACATGTCCGTCACAGACATAGTGGCCGCTTGAAGCACCTATGTTTTTGCTCTCAACACAACAAATCGAGGTCCATAGTTACTTCGAGGCTGCTAAAGAGACAGTCCTCGTTTTAACGACCCGCGGCAAGCGTAGCCAATAAACGATTAGTTTACAGTAATTGTCCAATCCAATAGCTTCATGCTGAAGCGTGTAAACAGTTGACCAATCACCAACAAGAAAAGGTATGTTGTTATATTGTGCGACTGAAGTCACCTTGCAGATGAATAGTACAACTAATCTTAAAATATATGTTAAAACAATCCAGTTTATTTCCACTGCAACATGAAATTAAGCGTGTATACGTCGTATCAGTTTAATATATATGAAACCTATGAAAAAAATACTGGCATAAATAACGTAACTGGTTTGTTAAACATTTGTAACATTTGCAAAGTATAATTTTGTAATATAGGCATATGATTCAATAAATTAATCAGATGAGCGGAAGCTCACCAAAGACTGAGCTATTCTATTTTTTTTAATCCATTTTACTTTTTGTGTGTAAGAGCAATGTTTCTGGAAACTTATTGTCTGTCACCAGCTCTGAATTTTTGTTCTCAAAAAAAAAAATAGACTTTTTTCATAGACCAAATAATTTATTTAAAATAAGCTTTTATATGCATTTTCAATGGAACATCAACATAATTTTGTATTATATATTGTTCTTGTTTACACAGCAAGACTTTAAAAAAAAAAATCGTATCGGTATCCTGATATTAACCCTAGTATTACTTGGTATCAATGGTATCGCCATCCCTGCGGTCCCGTGGTCACGTGAGTGGAAGCTGCTGTGCTCTGACTGGTGGAAACATTCTCCCGTCTCTTGTACTGAGCGCGCGAATGCGCTCGAGCCTCCGTGGGATACTCAGTTAGCCAGGTTAGCTTAGCCTCCTTAGCATGGTTGAAACATCAGAGGCAGCTTGGTGGAACGACTTTTAACCGTATAACCTCATTTTAGCTCTGCGCTCTTTGCCACCCACCGAGGATACGCGAAATGGCGGACAAGGAAGGTAAAGGACTACTTAATATAATTTAAAACGTAGCGGCTAGCGCTGATGGCAGCAACCTGAGCTTTAATAATCAACACAACACGGATCAGCGCTCTGTGTTTTCTCTTTTCTAAGTATTTGGCATTAATTTCTTGTTTCATCCTGGTCGGGTGTCATCTTCACACTTAATTGAAGTAACAACGGCTTTTTCAGTGTGCAGTTGCGGTAGTATAACCCTTTAAACGGTTAAATAAAACGAGCGTCGACGGTACCGCTTCGTGATACAGGTGCCGTAAATGTTTGTATGTTTAAAATAAACCGTGTTTGTGTTTCACCGTTTTCACTGTAGCCGGTGCTTATGATGATGCAGTGGAGGAGAGGGTTATCAACGAGGAATACAAGATCTGGAAGAAAAACACCCCCTTTCTGTATGACCTGGTTATGACCCATGCTTTAGAGTGGCCCAGCCTGACTGCCCAGTGGCTGCCTGACATTTCTAGGTAGACACATATTTTTATGTATTTATTTATTTTTACATTGGTCTTTATATGAACTTGCACACATTTGCACAGACCCTAACATTAAACGTGCCTTCTTGTTTTCACCAGACCAGAGGGGAAAGATTACAGCGTGCACCGGCTGGTGCTGGGCACTCACACATCTGATGAACAAAATCATTTGATTATTGCAAGTGTCCAGCTGCCAAATGATGACGCCCAGTTTGATACTTCACAGTACGACAGTGAAAAAGGAGGTTGGTCACAAGAAATATTTATTCTAGATTGACATTATGGATAATGATGCTTTACCTTCGCATTTTTAATTGTTTTATGTGAACCTGTCTCCCTCAAGAGTTTGGAGGCTTTGGCTCAGTGAGTGGAAAGATTGAAATAGAAATCAAGATCAACCATGAAGGAGAAGTGAACCGTGCTCGCTACATGCCACAGAACCCATGTGTCATTGCCACTAAGACCCCCACCTCAGACGTCCTCGTATTTGATTATACAAAGCATCCCTCCAAACCAGGTACTGAAAAATCACAGGCACTACCAGAATAAGCATTAAAAATAAATTTGAAAGTCTGATGCACATTTAAGAGACTGTCGTGACTTTCTCCTTCTGTCCATAGAAACTACAGAATGTCGCCCTGATTTGCGACTCCGAGGCCATCAGAAAGAAGGTTATGGTCTGTCCTGGAATTCAAATTTGTCAGGTTCTCTGCTTAGTGCATCAGATGATCATGTAAGAAAGAGAATAAGAAGAAAAAAGCTCAATTTAATAATTAATGCCATTTTCACAAATATGTTAGACTTTTTATTCACACTTTCTTTATTCACACCTTAATATAAGCTTTTGCTGTTATGTCATGAAATTATAAGGTGTTCAAAGATTAGCACTTAAGTAACAGAGTGCTGTTCATTTCATTCTCATCTGCAGACAATCTGTCTGTGGGACATCGGTGTTGTGCCAAAGGAGAGCAAGACTGTTGATGCAAAGACGATCTTCACTGGTCACACTGCTGTGGTGGAAGATGTCTCATGGCACCTGCTTCACGAGTCACTCTTTGGATCTGTAGCGGACGACCAAAAGCTTATGATGTGAGAATCTCAGCAAAGAGACATTTGAAGTTCACACTAAAAGTTATTTTGTCTTCTACGCCAATATTTTGCCAATGTCACAAAATGATGACGTCCCCTCGGCTCTTTGTATTTTAGCTGGGATACCCGCTCAAACAATACCTCAAAACCCAGTCATGCTGTAGATGCTCACATAGCAGAGGTCAACTGTTTGTCGTTTAACCCTTACAGTGAGTTCATTCTTGCCACTGGATCAGCAGACAAGGTAATGCAGTGTACATTTACATTTTCATTAACATCATGTTTTGTTTTTGTTTTTTTTTTAACTCTTATGTTGCAATTTAGATGTCTGTGATATGTGTACTGATGTTGCTATTTTGAAGCTACAGTGCTTTGTAGAGAAAAAGCAAATCTGTGTAATATCTCTTTCCAGACGGTGGCTCTTTGGGACCTGCGAAATCTGAAACTGAAGCTGCACTCCTTTGAGTCCCACAAAGACGAGATCTTCCAGGTAAGATATTTAATGTGTTTGAAGGACTCTTGAATAGCGGCTTATTCTAACTTAAAATTTATATGGCCTATGAAGTCAGGAGATCTAATTTGATAACATTATTTCAAGTTATGTCTTAAACTGATGGACCAAGCTTGTTGGCTTAAGTTTTCTGCCCGGGGGTTTCAGGTTCAGTGGTCACCACATAATGAAACCATTTTGGCATCCAGTGGAACAGACCGTCGCCTCAATGTCTGGGACCTCAGGTGTGCAATTTGTCCTCTTAGCCTTCATACAGTCATGCGTACTGACTGAGAAAAGATTAATCTTGTCCAAAGGCCAATGCAACCTCTAAGTTTTGAACACATGCAGCTAAATAATGTGGTGATTTGAATGTGATCCAAATAAACTACACTTGCACTCATTATCTTGTCATTTGGAGTTTGACCTAATGTTTGTTATTGTCTGTGCTTTCATAGCAAAATCGGAGAAGAGCAGTCACCTGAGGATGCAGAAGATGGTCCACCTGAGCTTTTGGTAAGATGCATTAATTACTGCTGAGGTTTAGTGTCTATTAGATACATAATATATTGACAAATAACAAGACCTGTGTTTTTTCTTTTCTTAACTAGTTCATCCACGGAGGTCATACAGCTAAGATCTCTGACTTCTCCTGGAACCCCAATGAGCCCTGGGTCATCTGCTCTGTGTCTGAGGACAACATCATGCAAGTCTGGCAGATGGTAAAGAGGCTGTGACCACATTTCAGTAAATCTGAAATTGACAACAGAAAACATAATTCCAGCTTTGTGCTGTTTTCATTTAGAGTGTTATGTTTCATCTTAAACACTCTGCCATATTATGCATTTTCCAACATCCTGTTAAAGCTCTCCAGATCCCAAGTCTGTCACTGAATTGAGAACATGTGACAAAACAGGCAGCAATAACATTTCAGGGAAAAGTCACATGGCAGGAGATTCCTTACATTTTATCAAGCAAAAATGGCATTTTTAACATTTGAAGTGATACAGTAAAGGGAAAGTGAGGACATAGAGAAGACAGAATATTTTGAATGGTAAGTGTGTTTGAATTGTTCTATTAATTATGATACCTGTAATGTCATTAATGCTGGCCTGTTCTGTAATAAAAGTCTGGAAAGGTAGAAGTCAGGCTTGTTGTAGCTGGTAAGAAGGTTGGCTCTTTGAAAACCCTTGTTCTGAATTTAAATTTTGTGCAAACAGCAGTCTGATTGTTGTATGATCGATGCACTGATTCTGTTTTCAGGCTGAGAACATTTACAACGATGAAGATCCTGAGGGCGCAACAGATCCTGAAGCTACAGCATAAACCTCTTTGTGTCTTTTCCCTAAACCCCCATCACAGAGAAACATCTCAGTAGTTCCATGCTTCTTCTTCAAACTTGCTTCTGTACCAGTGGGAAACTGTTTGCTGCTAACTGTAAATACCAGAAAGACAGTAATTGTGTTTTGTGCCCTGGTTTCTTTTAAATTGCCAAAAGCAAAGAATTCTTTTAGTAACTTACTGCCTGAAGAATCTTGTCCATGTTTTTTTCAGTGCACTTAAAATATATATTTTTGTAATCAGAGCTATTCTTCCTTGTACACTAAAATGTTTTACACAATGCCTTTTCACAAATAAAATGTTTTCCCCCCAAACCAAACTTTTGTTTTTTCTTTTTCTGGACAATCATAACACACTACTGGTCAAAAGTTTTAGAGCACCACAATTTTTCCACTTTTTTTTTTTGTTGAATGTCTCATTTTATTCTTAGAAAGTTCTCTCCAACTCTGTTGCAGAAGTTGTCATAAATGTGTGGCACTTGTACGTTGCTTTGTTTTGTTCCCTGAAAAAGACTTTTGAGTGACAATCAAATGTACATTATCAGTTTTGGGTATCCCTACCTTTTTTATTAACCTATAGAAGCTCACTAGTTACCTTTATACCATTTTGAGCTATTCTTTGACTCAAATAAAAAAAAAAAATTAAAAAAAAATCTGGATGAATTGTGTTCTAAGACTTTTGACTGGCAGTGTAAATATAGTTGGATAAACCTAATTAATTATTGATATTTACTATAATCCATCACTTTATCTTGGGTATTAATGGATTAATAAAGAATCAGTTCAATTGTTCTGGACATTTCCATACCAACTTTGATTAAGTTCACCTTAGTCATACTTATTTTTATTAAGACTGGTATCTCACAGGTATTCCTGAACAGTTTGTTGCACTGCTTTTACTCAAAAGTTAAGTGTCTGGCCTGATGTGTCTGAACTCTCCTGTTTCCTCTCACTTTATTATTCTGTCACTCTATTTAGTTCTTCAGTCTTCATGTCCTTATAAGTACAAGACATTCCTGCTTTCAAGAGAGACATTAACTCATCAGTGGCACTTGGATTAAAGGAAACACAAGGCTTTTATTTATCACAAAACGCTTTTCTAAACACTAAAGTCTTCTCCATTTCAACAGTCTAAAAACAAATGTTTCTCTTCCTATCATGCCTTTGCATTTTAAGTGCTTTTAACAAATCTTTGCAGTTCATTCTGTTGCAGTTAAAAAAAAGTTGCAAGGTTTTTTGTTTGCTTTGTTTTTATCAGTATGGAAAATGTATCATGTTGTGTCATCTTCTTTGTCACACTTATTGTGGTCCTCAGTGGCAGTCCTGTAAACAAAAAGCAAAATAAAAAGTTAGCTGTAGTGATTTAGAGGCTTTAAAAAATGGTACAAGTCACATAAATTACCTGTGAAGTTGGAGTTGCTTGGTCAGGCTGTCTCTCAGCTCCTCCATCTCTCTGGTTTTTCTCTTCTGAATCTCTAACTTGGTTTTCAGCTCTCTGCTGCTTTCCTCCAGAAAATATATTGTTTCCTGTAAGGAAAACACAGCTTCACTGATTTGAGTATTACCTAACCCTTTTTTCATCCCCAGCATTGTTGAAAAACACAATTTCTGTTCACAATTCTCTCTTAGTTTACCTCTATCTCTTATTTATTTAGTTTTTACCTTGTAATGCTCCACGTCCTCCTTCCTGTGTGCATGAATAAGTTTAAGTTTCGTCTCCAAACAGGCCCTCTGCAGCTTCAGCTCTTGAATCTCTTCTCTCAGAGGTCTAAGCTTGGCCCTCAGCTCTTGTGCTTCTTCTTTTGCTTTCACCAGTGCACCAGCTGTTGTGTCTCTCCTCTTCAACAGTGCCAGTAAAATGGGTTCATACCTTTAAAAAAAGTAAATGGAGTTTTTGGCCCCATGAAATGAAATGAGTATCCCTGATAAATAAACCTTTTAAACACAGTGTTGCAGTGATGGTACCTGTCCTCCAGTGCTTTCAGACCACCCTGCACATACTGCTGGATGTCTCCACAGGAATGCCTCCTGCACTCTGTTAGCTCGTCCTGAGTGCTGGAGGTCTGACTGGAGCTCTGGGCATGACGTTTTTCTTCTATGTCTGAAAGTCGCTGCTGTTGGGCTAACTTGAGCTTCCTTCCCTCTTCTGTCAGCTGGAGGAAGAGGGAGTTCAACTTTTCCTAGAAAATGAGAAAAAGAGATCTGTATGTAGATGTTTCCTGGATTTTTGATGTTTTTCTTTTTTCTTTATGTCAGTCTTACTTCTTCTCTTCTCAGTAACTCCATCTCACGGTGCTGGTTGTTCAGGGCAGCTTGATTGTGGGCACAGTCCCTAACCATGGTGAAGAGTCTCCTCTTCAACTTTCTGAGCTCCTCCTGCAGTCCCTGTGTCTCCAGGTTCACGCTCCACAGTTTCTTCTCCTCCTCTGCCCTTTTGTTTCTGAGGTCATGCATCTCCCTTTTCTTTACCTCCTGTCTCACCTCTTCTTCCTTCTTGAGAACATTTAACAGCTCCACAACTTTGTGGTTGACCCACTCCTCTGTCTCCTCTTCCTCCACGCTTCCACCTTCTGCCTCATCTTTTTCTTCCTGTCCCCTCAGCTGCAGCACATCCAACAGCAGTTCCTTTCTCCTCTTCTCCAACTGCTGCACCCCGTCAATGCAGTCCTCCATCTGAGAACCCAAAGCCTTCAATTCATTCATAGTAGATCCCTGATCAGTGTTGCTCATCTTCAGTTTTTCTCTCTCCTCACGTGGTAACTCAGGATCCTCTACATCACTCTCAGTTGTGTCTCCCTTTGTTTCTCTTCCTTTATAAAACTTATGTTTTGTCTGTGTTTCCTCACAGTATATTGGATCTTTTTCTGTGTCGTCCAGAAGCATTTGTAGCCCAGAAAACCTGAACTTTTTATAAGTGATGCCCTGATCCATTTTGAAATCACTATGCCCCTGTGGTCTCTCCGCTGAAATGTCGTTGATCTTCTCACACCTGGGCAAAGGATTGTGCTGGCTTCGTGCTGCTGAACCCACTGCCACTTGGATCCCGCCGTCTTTGAAGGCTTTTTCCTCTTCCACACAGGATTCAAGCTCCATAGAATGGGTCTCCAGCTCTAGTGGCCTATCTTGCTTAATAGGCGTCAGTGTTGTACTTCTGTAATAATGAGGACTCTTACTGATGTGCACATATTCTTGGCCTGCATCTGCGACAAGTTCTCTGGATTCAAAATCCATCCCAGCCTCTTCCATGCAGCTCTCCAGCATGGCCAGCATCCCCAACAGCTGGCCCTCATACTCCACCATGGATTCACTCAGTTTGTTACCAGCTGAGGTGAGAGGCATGTTTTTATGGCGAGAGGCTTCTGTTGTGATACCATCCCTGTTGATGATGGAGCCCAAGCTTTGGTCTTGTGCTTGCTTGTCTTCTCTTTCAGCCCTGTCAATGTCAGTGTCAATGTAGCTGGTGGAAAGGTAGGCTTCTCCAAAATTTTCCTTTGTAACCTTCTCTTTCCCTTGACCGTGACTTGATTTGCTCAGGCTTGTTTCAGTGTAACTTGGCGAGTAGTGCGAGCTGAGGGAAATACCTGTGAGCTCTTCGCAGCTCTTCAGCAATTCATCCATTTCCTGTAGGTATGGCTTTATTAAAGCTGATTGTTTTAGCTTTGTTCCTGTGAAACTGGCTGCGGAAGGGTTTTTGTTGCCCTCGCTCTGTTCTGTCATTTTTCTGTCTGGATCCCCTGCCTCTTCTGTAATGAAGAGTGGCATGAACTCAGTGGCTGAGACGTCATCCTCCGGGTCATTCATCGCTTTAAAGATTTTCCTGCAGCCTAATTGTAAGAATCTCTCCTGTAGGCCTGTATGTTCCCTTGACAAAGACAGATGAATATGTTAGCCCCATTTGTATATGTATCTTTAAGGCTGTTGGCTGTATATGTTGGCATTATGTTGCATCACAAATACTAAGACTCTGTGGCACTGATGGCATGTTGATGCAGGTATTGAGTTAATATTTTGGCAAGAATGTCTAAGCTGTGATGCCAGTGACACATATGGGCGAGTGGAGCAGAGCAGTTCAACAGGGGGGCATGCTATTGACAGCTGTTCCCTCAGGCTAAATGCCCAGGCACTCACAGCTTTGGCAGCCTTCAGACACACCTTGGACAAGCTTACTCTTGCATTCACATAAACACTGTAACACTACTAATATAAACTCACACAGTCAGCCTTCATTTGCAGCTCCAGAAAGTGGCATTGCACAGTTTACATTAGAAAGGGCATTATCACAACATGCCATTATGTCCTACTGATGGATTTGCACTTAGTGTGTTTGCCATTTCATGTACACTAAGACTTTCCAGAGATTTTCTTAGAGAATATTGATCCAACCGACCCATTAGTGTTATCAACCAGATTTGTAATGTAGAAGGGTTATGCCACCTCCGGCAAATTCAAGATGCTGATCTTGTCTCTATGTTAACGTTGGTGAGTATTAGACATGTGGCTGAGTATGTGTAGAGCTTAGAAGCCAGCCTGTTTGTACGTCCCAACAAAGCTCTGCGGATGGCATGACAGTGACCAGCTGTCTTACTGCAGGACAGGGGTTGGCACAAAGCAGGATTCCTTTTGAAACTGTGACCTAAATATGAACTACTAAGCAACTAAAACATCTGCATTAAAAATATATTAAAATAAATAAGTGTTAAAAAGCGATTTACTTGGTAAACTTTATCTAAGAGAACTTACATTTTTGCAATGGCAGGAATTATATGAATGATTTGTGCTATGATAAAAATCCAAACTTGATACGCATCGTTATTACAAACCACCATTGTCAAAATAAAGCATCATTGTAACTCACCTTTCGGCACGTATGCACTTTTCCTCTGATCTGCTGAATCCTGGTGATTCAGTACAAGTAAACGGTTCAAACGACAAAGCAAAGTGAGCGGTAGAAAATGTGCGGGAGAAGTGTGTGCAGATGAACCGAGAGATGGGGGTTGGTGGATAAAGACAGTTGACCCAGCCTCCTCTCTCTCAGTCACTGTACTGCTATGTGTGACCATGACTACCTCAGATCTGTTTAGGTTTATTAATAAACACTGGGCAGGGAGAAAGAGGAGCAACAGCAAGCTTTTTCAGTTTAAGAGTGTTCAAATGTGTTTTTGTTTGGCTGGTTTTTCAGTTCGTGACTTTCTTGGCATGATCTGCCTCAAAGACAACAGCATTTAAAAAAAACAACAACAAAAAAAACAAAAAAACGCTTCACACTAAACAGATTAGTAAGATGATAAATAGTGGCACTCATTGGCATTTCTAGGTCTTTTTCATCTGTGAAACCAGTGGGACCAGAGGAGTTATAGCCATGAGCATCTGTTGTTCCTATGCAGGCATATGTATGCGTGTGTTTTGAATGAAAGAACGTTGTTCCAGAATTCCACCCGTGCCTCCTTATTATCGGGACATCTTTAAATAGCTGCCTCCACTTTTTTTTTTTTCTTGGCAACCTCACATGGGAGAGTTGGATTTCACCTACACGTCTAACCACAACAATTGCCCAGTGGACTGGAATGAGAAGATTGCAAATAACATGAAAATATATCTGTGTATGAAAAATTATGTGATTTAAAAAGTGTGCAGGAATCAATTCATTTCACTTTTCACAACTCAACAAAGGCAGACTGTCTCTCTCCAGTGAGTACAGTATATGTGCCATATATATATAAACCAAAACATATAATAGTCCAGCACCACCAGATGGCACTACAATTCAGTTTTATATCTGTTCATACTCAAGGTAAAAAAAAAATAAGAAGATGAAGAGTTTCTAATTTTAATAAACAGTTAAATCTTATTAACTTTTTAAACTGTCGACCTTTTATGATAACACCATTGACATGTTGATCTGTCATGATTGCACTGTAAATGGAAGCAGGCCGTTCGCCTGTTTGATTCATTATTTTAAATTCCTTATTGAGAAAACTATTCCTGCTGTACTGTAACTGACGGACTTATCTGAGATGAATTCACCACGATCCCATCTCAGTGTGCCCTTACTTAACTCTTCTTACTAACCTTATTTTCAGTCACCACCCTGTGAAATGATGAGTTGTTCCTCTGAGGCTGTGATTCACCGTTTCCATGAAAAGGTTACGTCCTCTGTGTTCAAGACAATATGTAATGTTGATCTAATTCACCCCTCTTGACCACTTCATCTCTGTGCTTTGGCAAGTTTAAGCTTTGGGAAAGAGACTGTAATTTATATGACGTTATGACCGACACATTAAGACTGTAATGATGCACACCCACACAACCACTGGGATCTAGGAAGAGATTTTGAGATTCTCCCTCATATAATTGATTTAAACATCACTATCTTTATTTCTCCTTTGACTTTGTAAAAATATTAATTTCCTTAGCACAAGATGGAGAAATCATCAGTGTGTGTGTAGGATGATTCTAGGATGAAACCAAATATTTAAGGAGGTGTTGTAATCAAGGTCTCTGTGTCCCACAGAGAGAGTCCATATGCTGGAGTTTCTTTTGGATTGGTCTATGACTGCCTGCTCCAATCTGCAACACTGTCCAAACTCACCAGAAAAAAAAATCCTGCCATTTTCCTCCATCACCTTCTGGTTCTTTTCTCCTTTCGCTGCCTTGCAAAGAGCAATGATATCTTGCTGAACTCATAAATTGTTTTTCATTTATTAAAGACATGGGCAACGTAAACGGTTGCTGAAGTTTTACCTAAAAATCAGACTTTGTAAGAAGACCACAGATGCAGGCCACCCAACTGCATAATTCTCAATACAATATAATCTGGGATTAGATGAGTGTTTTTCACCACCAGTGCTGGCTGTTGGATACATCCCTTCTTTATAATAATCCCTAAATTAATAATGATTAAATAAATTAAATTGCATGGCCAGTTGTCTGAGAAAATAACCCTGATGTTTAATCTCAAACTGTTCTTGGGTGGATCTTTTCAGCACATGCAGTTCTTTCATTGAGTCTTTGGTTTTCTCACAACATTCAGCCTTCAGCAATCAAAAATGTTACTTTATTAATTCCAGGGCTGCAAAGCACGACAAGCTGTACCTAAACAAGCCTTCATAATTTCACTGGTATCTCCAGTTCATTTTTTAAGAAATTATTTTCCTTTTAAACACATTAAATTTAGATGCAATTTCTATAAGCAAAATTGCGTTCAGGTCCTTTTGTTGGTGATAAATTTATATATTTACATATTCTCCTCCCAACACACGCAGAATTGCAGGTGAACGCCCCAAATTACATATTCATTGCAGCAGACGCACTATGAGTTTGTACTCATTTTAATATACGCAAACCTTTAGTAAATCTGGCGCCTAATGTTCAATTACTTATGAGATTATAGATTGTTGACTTTCCAATTGTTAACTGCCTAAGCCAAAGGCTTATATATATATATGTAATATATATGTATATATATATATATATGTGTGTGTGTGTGTGTGTGTGTGTGTGTGTGTGTGTGTCATGCCCAGAC
>JBAMYA010109059.1:0-19529 GCA_037176975.1 Arrhamphus sclerolepis
GTGTGTGTGTGTGTGTGTGTGTGTGTGTGTGTGTGTGTGTGTGTGTGTGTGTGTGTGTGTGTGTGTGCGTGTGCGTGCGTGCATGTGTGTGTGTAGTGCAGTTATTCCCCATTGCTGTGTCGTTATTGATCAGGCAGGGCCAGGCCACCTCTCGTGCTTCCTCTTTGATGTTTCTATTCTGGTCTTGCACTTTTGCACTCATCCTCATCTCTGCCTGTTTTCCTTCACCATCTGTATGTCAAGAAGGCACCAGCGACATGTTCACTTTGATATCCATCCATTTATCTCATCTTTCTATCTACACACATATGGTTACTAAACTAATTTAGGGGTATGTCTTTCCACATCATATCCTTTTACATGGTGCCACCTCTTTTGTGAAGTGCACCAGTCCCTCCTGCAGAAAGACACCCCCGCATCATGACGCTGCCACCCCCGTACTTCACAGTCGGGGTAGTGTTGTCAGGATTGCTTGGTCATTATGGCCAGAGAAGGAACAATGGCTTGTTCCTCGCTGAGTCGTCTTTCAGCCCACATCAATACACGACTCGTTTGACTGAGGATAATGCTGACAGTCTTTCAAACTTTCACTTGAGACAGCTGGCGTCCGTGGATTCATCCCAGTCAGATTATCAAAAGTGGATTGTCTCATTGTCTCAGCTCTAGTGTGCTTTGCTCCATTTTCCACTGTTGGAGAGATTTATTTAAGCTTTTCTGAGATGCTTGTTGCTCTTCAATCATCTTTCTCAGCGGTACGACACCCATCAGCTCAGAGCAGAGAATCCTAATTCTCTCTACTTGTCAGTTGTTTTCATTAGCATTAATCAAATGTTTTTTGTGATCTGACAAAGTCGGAATACAAATTCAACCCTACTTTCCTTCTAATCACATTGAAATTGTATTTTTATTTTCCAGTCATGGCCCTGTCTCAAATGTAAATATTTTATTATATTGAGCTAGGCTAAGGGAGTTTCCTTGTATCAACATTACATTTTCTCTTAAGCTGTAGTGCACAAGCTAATAAAACAAATTCATTCAGAAACATGAAAATTTACACCAGAGTTCAATTTGACAAGCCCCGAAGAGCAAATCCCCGCTGATCAACGGCTCATCCTGAATCTTAATTCGAGAATAATACAGCAGCAGTCCAAACCACGATCAGCGGCAGAGAAACATCACGGAGACTTTTGTGTTTTTCGAGCATTGCAAGAAGTACGACCCCGAAAGAACAAAAGATGTCAATCTTGATGTCTGCAAATTTGAGGTGATGAAGTTGTTTGTTTGCTCCTGTCAGGTGGGAGCCATTTAATACCCTTAAATAAGAGGTGGGTTGAAACAAATCTCAGGCAATTAACTTAATCAATTTTAAATTGTAAATTTAAGGTATTGATACATATAGAGGTGTCAGGTTCTGTGTACCTGGTTGTGATGGATGGTTTAAAAAATAGCCACTTCTGGCTAATACACGCATTCAGACACACAAACGTTAAGATTAAACTGTTGTTGGTAATCGTGGGTTTTAAATTGACATATAAGCATCATATTAGAAAGTTTAGAAAAGGGTGTCAAACTCACAAACCACATCATCACCATGGTTACCATTACAAAGGGTCAGTTATGCTTTATTTTCTCAACCAGCTATGTTGTCAGATTTAAAATTGTACATTTCACAAAATTTGTCAGTTTATCATAAAATTGAAGCTTCTGTATTAAAATCATATTTTTGTAGTGTGATGGCAGATTTCTTTTGTGGAAAAAAAACAAAAAAAAAAACATGTCAAAATAGCGGAATAGCAAAATATCACTTTTTTTTTAATAATCGTAAAAATAAAATCGTGACCTTTATCATGACATTGAAACTTTTGTATTAAAAAAAAATAAAAGTTGACTTTTTTGGTATCTTTTTCATGAAATTGCAAAATTTGAATGATCAAGACGTTTATTGTACAGCCACAAAATTTTGACTGTTTAACTTAAAAATACTTGCTTTTTTTCTGGACAATATCAACTTTTTTCCAAATTTTAATTTAAAATTTAAATAAAGATTTGTATAATTTGAAATTTATCTTTTAAAAAAAGTACATTTTACAGAAATCATGAGTTTTGACGAAAAATAGGAAATTCTTTTCCCAGATGTTTGCTAAATGGTGATTTCTTGACATAAATCAGCTGCTCTCCACCTCAGTTCTTCCTCTTTTTGATGTCAGCACTGAATCAAACGGACAGTTGCATTGAAATTTCCTCAGAAATCTTCTAAGTATAAGTAGATAGTTATTAGTAGATGATTGGCTTTGAGTGTCTTTTAACAAAACCATATAAAGTCCAGCTGAAACGACAGACGTCAGGCTGTATTATTTAACTAAATTAGAAATTGTAATGTTTGAGCTTGAGTTGTGGGTTTTAGATCTTGCTTAGAATTTGCCAATGATGATGATCTAACGGGATGTCTGCGTCTCTGTGTCTCAAGTGTTGCTTCTTCAAGAACAGATGATTGACATGACTGTTTTCATGTGCTTGTGTTTCTACCTTCAGGTGTGCAGGTGTGTCTCGAGTGCATGACTGTTGCTGTGGTCCTGATTATAAGAAATTACATCGCCTTTGATTCAGTTGGAAGCCTGCATATGATTTACATCTAAATCTCGGCAGCAATTACGCAATCACCAAGTCGAACTGCCTGTGCTACATGCTAATTACTAAGTCTTGAAGCTGCAGTTTCGTCACAGTTGTCGGCTTCTTAGAATAGCTTTTATTTTATTTGGTATTTTCCACGTAGATAACATCTCACAGGTCTGAGTGCAGCTTTGATTTCAAAGTAGTTGAGACTGTCGAAAAACTGCAGAAAAACAAAATCAAATGTGAAAATCTCTAAAACTGATAGATAGTAGAACATGCAAAGCTTATTTGATGTCAAGTGAGGCAGCATTTCAAATATAGTATAATATTTGATAGTGGCAACATTTCTTCCAAAAAGAGACACGGTGACAAATTATCACTGCGTAGCATCCCATCTTCCTTTGAAAAGTAGTTCGTATGTGTTTTGGAGACCCAATCTTGTCTGTCTGGAGCTGCTAAACCGTTTTTTCATAATAAACATTTGCTTTTGACCAGTGGTGCTTCCTGTCCAGATGTGCCAGCTGCCTATTCCATTGGCACTAATACTCCTCCAAACTATTAAAGCCACAGGCGTTTTGACTAAACAGAGAATAACTCTTCTTTCTCCTTGGGGAAGTTTTCTAAAAAGAAGTTTAAACTTTGATTTGCTTGAACACGTGCCACTTTCCTGCTTTGCTTCAGTACTTTTTAAATTTTCTTTGTCCACTTTTAAGACTCATCTTAAACCCTACTTTTACTCTCCGGCTTTTGACCCAGAATGAGAAATTGGTTTTATTTGCCTTATGTTTTAATGTTAATCCTCAGGTACAGCATTTATTTTAACTATTGTGTGAATGTTGGTTTTAAAATGGTTGTTTTTTTTCCTTCATTGTAGAGCTTTTACCTGCATTTATGGATGGTGAACAGGATTCGAACAGTGAGCTCTGGTAGCATTCAGGAGCTCGCCCCAAAGCCTCCAATACATTATTTCTCACTTTGAAGAAAAATCATATGAAATCATACGACTCAAGTCCACGTCATGCCTGACACTTTGACCCCCAGTTGCTGCTGTACTGGTGCTGTGATGCTGCATGGAGCAAATCTGTGCAGGATCTGTGCATGACCACATAATGACACACTTATCACCACGTGAAGGTGTTTAATGCTGAGTGGGTTTTTTCTCCTGTTGGGGTGAAAGGGTTCAACAGAGGAACATGATGTTACGGGCAGTGCATTATTAATGGCCCTTTGCCCCACATTGAGACCACCTCTTATTGTGCACGTCACTGGATGGCGTTATGGGTACCCCCCCACCCCCCTACTGAGTGTGTGTGAGAGAGAACAAAACAAAGGGAGCTCTGGAAAAACGCTGGTAGGTTATTGAGTTAATCAAGCTCATAAGATCATCTGACAGTATCATTAGCAACTTGAGAATCCTCAATATTGGATGATAAATTAGAGAAAATGCAACTTAAATACCTCACAAGTGTCTCATACACAGGCATGTAATAACTGTCCACATATTAACTGCGTAATCACATACTCCGAGGTAATTTATTAATTTGAATATAAAACATCACCACCTTTCATTGCTTTCATTTCATACAAGTGGTGTACCATTGTTCAGTACTTAATCAAGAAAAATAGAAAATATGAGTTATAAATCACATCAAATTCAAAAGAGAAAGACATCCAGGAAAGTTTGGTTGAAGAGGAAAAGAATCCAGATGTGCAACCTTTTTTATTACCCTTGAAGGCTGTTTCTGTTTTATACCCAGTTTAGAGCTCAGCTGATCAAGCAACGTAAGGCAATCTATGAGGAAGAATAAAAGAAAGGGATGGGCAAAGAAAGCCCGACGTTGCTATGATACCGGCGAGTACATTGTTTTTTTGTTTTTTTTGCAGAGGTTATGCTTCGACCTCGGCGCCATCTCAGGTCTTAAAAGTGGAGCGCTTGCAAGCGCCGCCCGCTCAGCTGGATTTGTGAGATTACGAGTTCACTCGAAGGTTTCGAGCTCTGCTTATTTGAAGATTTATATCCCACTGTGTCTTGTTCCTTCTAGAACTATACATTTAGAAAGAATGAGTGCTATCAAATAAAATATGTTTTGTTTTGTTTTTTTGGTCTTCTAAACCTACCCTCTCAAGTATCTTTTAAAACCTACTAAATTGTTGACACACAGCCACTACAGGTTAATGTGATGTTGATGTATGAGTCTGGGCCCACTCATGGTGTTTTATTTCGAAAATTTACCAGCTAGGCCTGATTTCCTGTCTAGCAGGCGTCCATCCCCAAAACAGAGTTGGAGCTATCTGACAGAGCAGAGTGGGCGTACGTTTCTGGGCCACTTCTAAACCGCTGCAGGGCGCCTCTGGTGCGACTGCATTCATTGACTTGTAATGACTGCGAATCACAGCTGGCGCGGCGCCGCCGTTCCACGACTTCTCTGGATTCTATGGGACTGGAGTTTTAGACGACCTTCTGCTGCTACTGGGAACAATGAGGTGAACCTGCCACGAATCTTTTACAGTTGTGCGTACTCTTTCTGCAGAATGATGCACTCCAGTCCATCATTCTTTTCACCCTTCTCACATCTATGGACAGCAGCAACTGCCTCGCAAAGATCATTGCTGATGTCTTTTCTCCTTGGCATTGTATTAACACACACCTGAAAGCAAACAGGTGTGTCTGAAGCATGCTTTTATAGAAGTGCTCACACTTACAGGTAGAATCTTGCTGCTAATCGAAGCGGTAAGCAGCAAAATTATGAGCTTTCTAAGTAAACTCTTAATGCATCCTGTTTTTTTTGTTTTTCTTTTTAAACGGTGTAAAAATGTATGTGTTGCTGCTCATCTGAGGCTGCCAGATAATTACCAGAAAGAGAGCATTTACTTTGCTCGCCTCAACTGTATTTGTCGGCCTGTTTCAGAGGGTTTTTTTTTTCGTCTATTCTCCAGCAGTTTTAGTCAGAAAAAACAATTTCAACCCTCTCAGTTGTGACAGTTCATCTTAAGCATCCCCACAGTTTCAAACTACCTTCACTGTGGTTCTTGTGTTTGGTTTTTTGTGGAAAGCTGAACTTGCTAAGTGCCTCAGCTGATGTGGTAAAATTAGAGTTTTTTTCAGTCAGGGTGATCAAGGCGAGCCATCGCAGATGATTGTTCATGCTCTCTTTGGCTTTGCTGCTGTCCCTTGGCTTCCACTTTTAGCTCAGTGTCTTTCTGTGACAGATGAATTCTTTCTCACCCGTTTGTAGAGAATGCAGTAATGTTCATCATCCTGGCCGGTTACAGCTGGAGAAGCTTTTCATGTGAAGTAAAGCGTCATCAAAAAACTAGAAAAGAAGTCCCAAAGCTTTCTAATTCATAATCACGAGTAGAACTGATGAGTTTTTAAGAATTTAATCTCTAGAGGAGTTAGTTATTGTTATTTTTCTTTAAATTGATTTTTATTTTAATTTTAAAAATCCATGGTAGTGACATCATGACATTCAATTCATTTCAATTCAAGATATACATGGCATCCTGCAGTCTGTAGGGCTGTGCAAGTAATGGGATTTAATTTGCTATTTCAGTTTTGGTTCCCACTGATTTAAAAACAACAACAACAATCTAATCAGTGATAAAGCAGTTGTTTTGCCACATGTTCTCTCTGGTTTTCTGAATGACGCGTGCTAATGGGGACATGTTTCCATTTATGGCAAAGACTCTTTCCTCTCTTTTTGTGAGTAACATAAACATATTCATAAAATCTATATTTCAAGATGGTGTGACTGGACAAAAACCTGTAAGGACCTATTTGACGAGCCATTCTGGTTTGTTTTAACATTTTCACATCTTTATGTTGAGCTTGACAATGATTTTAAGTATTCATGAATTCAACATTGACCATTTTTCTGTAACTAGGAGAACTTAAGCCTGACTTATGCTTCTGTGTCGTAGCTACGTACCATCACAGGCGTTTATACGTCGCTCTGTAATTCCACCACCAGCCACTAGGTAGTTATTTCTGCTGCACTGTGGCTCCCAGTGCCAAGTTTCCTTTCGTTTCCACTTGAAAACAACAAAGAAGAAATAGCGGTAGAAGAACAAATCTACCAATCACATTTCATGTGGTCCGCGTCGCCATGACACATAGTTACATTCCAAGAGTGGCGCATGTCAAGCTACGCTGTAGCCTCCGACAGAAGATTCACAAGTATCCTGTAGCTGCTACATAGCTTTAGCACAGATGCGTAAATCAGCCTTTAGTAGCTAACGTGTGTGAGTCCACACATTGGTGACGTTAAAGGGTCTTTCAGAAAGGATGCCATGGGCCTGTTCATCTTCATGTCCTGCATGGTGCGAGAACATTACCTCATCGTTCCTACGCTGAAGTTTGGAAATGTTCAACTTGGGTGCAGCGTGCTGTGATGACACCTTGAAGCAGCTTCTTCCAGATAACCTGACGGCTAACAAGGTCCGTCAACTAGAAGCTGATTTGGCTGATTTGACAGTGATGTAAAGTGGAAAACTTTAGTGCGGTATATTTCAGGTCATTTTCTTTCCTACTTTAACAGTGAAATGTTTCATTCTGTCAGTGTATATCCTACACTCTCCCAACTTCTGTCTATGTTTAATAATGTATGATGGACCCACACTCATCGTTCTCCTCGTCAGCACAAAGACAGCCAGAAACACAGTGTCTGCAAGTCCAGAAATCTGTTAATTTCTGGTAACAACTTCCTGGAAAGCATTTTTGGTCTCCTAGCAACTGGAGAGCCCTGCATGGATGCAACTTGCGTATTAGCGTCCTTCTGTTCTGTGCTGCACCCAACCCCCCACAGCAAGCTTCCGTGTGTTGAGAATCAGTGCATCGGAAAAGCAGGGAAACTTTTCCTGCGCAGATCGAGTTTTCTTTTTAAAAGCTTCAAATATTCACATTCAATCACCTGCGGGGACTAATGTTTTCAAATTTAATTTCCATGTTCTTCAAGAAAAGAGCGGTACGGGAGTATTGCTTCATACTTCATTATTCAAAATTCAGAGCAGGGGTGGAAAACATTTTTTCAACTAGTTGAAGCATTTAACAGCTTCGGGTTAATTTTAGATTTGTGTGTCGTCCATGCAGGTGTACCAGCTGTCACAAACACTTTTCACTCTTGTAACATAAGCAGCCTTCACTCACTGTCGAGGTTGTGGAAGATTTGCTCCTTGTACATAATGATGCTGATGCCTGATAGCAACACTGAATATGTTTGTCTCGCTGTGTGTGTGTGTGTGTGTGTGTATCTGTGTGTGTGTGTTCTGCATCAGTAGTGTTTTCCCACCAGTTTGAGCTTGACGTGCTTTGCAGGTTGCAAAGGTCCGGCAGAGCCCCATGATTCATGCAGCCAACAGCAGTCTCCATCTCATTTATTCACCAAATGGACACAGAGCTCATGCTCCACACTGAATATCACATGACAAATTAAGCACACAAGACACTGTGTGTGTGCGCGCTTGTCTGCGTACGTGGGTGGTTGTGTTTTTCCTACGTCTGCGGCTGCCGTCCGGCTTACCTGTGAATAATCATTCCCCTTTGAAATGTCACCTTCCGAACTCTGTGGCCCCGGGCTGATCACAGTGGAGGACTTGTGGGTACTCTCTCTCTGTGTTTGTTTGTGCACTTGTGTGTGTGATCTATACCCGTGGAAACTAATAAGGAGAAAGCCAGGCTCTGAGCTGAAAACACTTGAGACATACAAATGAGTCAGGCTCCTTAAGTATATGTGTGTGTGCTTCAAGTGTGTGTGTGTGTGGAAACAAGGTGATGGCAACTCTGTAGCACTTGTTACATTTGCTGTATCCTCGCTCATGTTTCTAAGTGGACTCCGTTGCCATGGAAACATAACCCAAAATCCAAAAGTCATCTTCTCTGGTGTTGGAAAGAAGGACTGATTTGCGCAGTCCCATTAAGCAGCATGTATCGTCACAATTCTTGACTGCGTAAAGCTATGTCGTGCAATGACTGTTTATTTTTCCGAAGACAAATAATCCCGTAATTCTAATTCGAGGTGCACCTGGATGGGACATCGCCAATCCCATGAGCTGTTAACTTTAAAGAAATCTGAATGTACGATAATTACATCATCACTGAAAGGGAAGTAGCAAGAAACTTTATCAGTTCAATTCACTTGCACAAAGACATTATCTATAGATGGAATTGATAAATAGCCTATACAAGATAAAGATATGATAAACATATTAGATATATTCCAGTTCAGTTTAAGGTGTCATTAGTGATTTAGTGATGGTTAATTGCGCTGGGAACAAAGGAAAACTTGTATCTATTGCACTGAGCCCTTGGTAGCCTATACGTCTGACCAGATGGAAGGGGGACAAATTCTTCCAATAGGGGATGGTCATTACACATTAAAATGAACCTTGCCTTACTCACCAACTGTCTGTCCCATATCTGTGACATGGATAGTTGTATTCCAATGATCTTACTGGCTATGTTTACAATACAGGACAGGAAGTTTTATTTTGCAGTGGGAGATTCCCAAACCAACAGACAAGGCAAAAAATTCAAATAGACTCAATGAAAGACCGGCAACATTTTTGAAACAATTGTCACCAGCTCAACACAGCTGAATATAGATAGGTTTTAATCCATCGTAACATGTGCCGTTTTTCAGTATCCTTTCATTGGGACAGTTCAATTGAGCGTCCAATACAACACAAGTTGTCTCTAGACCAGGGGCACATGGCAAGCCCAGCAGTGGCAAGAAAAATTCCCTCTTGCAAAGAAACCTTGAGCAAGACCTGGCTCATTAGGGGGAAAGTGAAACAGGAAAAGGAAGTAAGGATGTGGTGGTAAGAGGGCCGGACTGCAGTTCAGCCATGGGAGTTGGTGTTTTCCAGTAGCATCTAGTTGACAGGTGTAAGTCAGTGCTGTCATCACCATGATTCTGCGGAAGATTGACAGTGTTAATGTTATTAAATGATTCAGGACAATCTGAAGCTGAGATAAGAGAGACAAGGTGAGAATGCTCAGTGTACAATAGGAGTCCTCACCAGCAGCCAAGACCTATAGCAGCATAACTAGGAGACGGTCTAAGAGACTACGGAGTTAAAGGCTTTATTAAAGCAACACCACATAAGACTGTGCTCTTTTGCACCCTCTCTGGTTGAGAAGTGCAATTGTCTGTTACCACCGTTGTCTGCTTCCTTGACCGGGGCTGGAAGTCGATTCCTTAATAGAGGATCCTGACAGCTAAAGGCAATTATTTGGACAATGAGTTTATAAAGTGAATTCTATATGTTTGTGAAACCCATTAAATCAAAGCTCAAAGACTAGACTTTGATCACATCTTTTTTTATTTCAAATTCTTTGTAGTGGCTTATAAATGCAAAATCACAAGAAGAACATTCCATATATGTGTTCATTTCCTTTATTACAAAGACAGCTAGGTTTAAGGACACATTGGATGCTTTTCCTGACTTTCAAAGGTTCAAAATGGTCTGATGCTGTTTGTATACTCAGTTTTCAGCCTCTTCAGTAGCCGTCTTAAGAGGCAGCTAGAAAGGCTTCGTTTCAAAAAACAGTTTATGCTTATGCAGATTGTCCTCGAAAACTGTGGCGCTTGATCAATATTGCAAAATATGGGAAAGACACAATATGTTTGAACTACTTTTAGTTTCCTTTAAGGCCACATTAGGATGTTTTTGGAGTGGTGGTGGTAGTATATATGTTGTCCCTCAAGAATTAAACTTTGGGCCCTCCCTCGCACTGTGATGTCTGTAAACTTAGTTCCGTTTTAATATAAGATTCTCCTGAAGCTGAAAAGTTTATTTTTAAGTTTGGTGACCTTTATGCAATCTGCTCTGTTGCAGGTTTCAGTTTGAGTAATGGCTATGATAAGATACACTTGCAAATCATTTCTAAACCTAAAAGGCAAAAGAGAAAAAGAGGTGCGAGTTAAAATGAGTTTTTGGGGGGGCCGTAATACATTAGATTCTCATTAAGATTAACATTTTAACCACATTTAGCTCAACAAATCCACTTCGGAAAAAATGTAATTCTGACAAATGATAAATATATGCAATGAAAGCATTTTGGAGAAATTCTGCAAGAAGGGGAAAGACTCTTTCTATACTGTTAGGTCTATAAGTTAGAGATTTACATTTTTTTCCACTGCTAAAGTTGATTTGAAATGAGACGATCAAGATGTGATCAAATTATATGCTTTCAACTTTAACTTAATAGACCACAGTGTTTCATATTGAGGAATTACAGCAGTTTGAAGCAAAGTAACTCCATTTTCAATTACTCACAGGACTAATTTGGCTAGGCTCCCTCATAACTGCTTGACTGGGGCTACCAATACAAAGATATCTCAGTGAACGTGAAGAAAAACCATCATTAGACTGAAAAAATAATAATAAATAAATAAAATAATACCCAAATGTGAATGTGTGTCAGAATGATGGGAAGCCAAAATTTTGGAGAAGGAAAGTAGCAGCTTCCAGCAGCTCCATCATGTGTCAACAATGGTGCAAGCAGTGTTATGATGTGGGGATATAGTGGTTTTAACTGATGATGTGACTGTTGACAGAAGTAGAAAATGAATTCTGAGGTGTTTCAGGCTGTGCTCTCTGTTCACATTCAGCCAAATGCTGCAAAACAGGTGGATAGTGGCATTACATGTAACATCAAAATAACCTAAATACCTCTTAAATGGCAAATAAATAGTTCAGTTACTGAAGACAAAACTGAACAGAAAGGTTCACAAAGAAGCTGCAGCTGAAGGTGGCTGCAGTGAAGACCTGGCAAAACCTAGACAGGAAGAAAACGCTGTACCCCAACCCCCCCTCGAGACTTCAGGCAGTTGGATGCAAATACTTGTTATCCACTGAAGTCCCTCACGAATGAAAGCTGAAAGTCTAGATGTTGATTGTCTGAAAACCTCTGAATCTAACTGTATGTAGGGCTTTTTTCCAGCTCCTGGTATTTGCTTTGGAATTTGGAAGAATCTCTACATTTGTGTATTTTTTCCTGTTCCATTGTCAACATAAAATACTTCCTTTGATGAAAACTTTGGTTGGTACCTGTTCCTGTTATTGTGGGTAGCGCTGACCATTTTTCTAGCAATAAGGAATTATGGAGTTGAGGTCATGGCCCTTCATATTAAGGAGAAATAACATGTTTTATTGCAATTAATTAATTAATACATTTTCTTGTTAAATATTCTCCAAGGATCAAAAGTTATATTATTTATTTAATTATGATGAAAGTGGAATAGCTTTCGGGCTCTTTGGAGATGGAAAGTCCTTAAATGCCAAAATAGTTTTTGCAACTTTAAAAACCATATTTCTGAACTGCACAGTATTTAAGGTGTGATATTTATTTATTTATTTATTGTTTGCTCAACACCTCAGGGCAACATTAAGCAACATTAAGCGCTTTGTTAGCTGTAAGGTGCTGACAGACTTGACAGCTACTGGATCACAAATATTACACCACTAGCTTCACCACTAATATTTCAGTCGGCTGCTTATGCAAATGTTTACCTCTAGTCATTCAGGAGATTAGAGCACGTCGGCTTTTGGACAGGATTGTTTTTCTCTCTCCGGTGGTGAGCAGCTACCTAGCTTACCATTAATGTGTCAAAAGTGAGCACCCAGTCCAAGTCTTTGTGTAGTGAAGTATCTGACAGCATCCGTGTGATTCAGGAGTTCTGTGATCGTGTTTGCACGCTTTAAAGATTACCCTACGCTGCGCAGCAGGGCGGGAGATCCCTCCAGTAGATAGAGTTTTTCTCGAGCCAGGGGATGGTGGCTTTCAGCCCACACAGCCACATGCATTCACACCCACACTGATACTTGCAGAGGATGCTTTTGGCAGTGCTTTAATGGAAAGGTATTGTCAGATCAAAGCTTTTTGTTTTTGTTTTTTTCCTGAAAGTCTCCCTGCTCAGGGAATTCTTGCCCCCGTCCTTGGAGTGGCACATTATCTTTGATCAGATAAAATGGCCAGCAGGTTGCTGAGTAGGTTCGTCAAGCTAGTGGAGAATGTAACTAAGGGTTTAGTGTAGGGATGAGAGAGCACTGCATGAAAGGCAGCATGCTCGTTCTAATAAGCCCATGGTTTGCTGTGAAAGTATGAATGCAGACAACACCCCCCCCACCCCCCCACCCCCACCACCCACCCCCACCGCACACACACACACACACACACACACACACACACACACACACACTGGAGCATGATAATATTAATTTGGCTATGCTTTCCCCTTGGCGAGAACTGTGATCTCTAATTCCTCCAATTTGACTAAGCTTGCTGCAAAACCACCAAGGGTGCATAATTTTACATCACAATTTCTCAGTTTTAAATAATATACAAACACTGCAGATGTAAATGAGCCATACTACAGCAGAGCAACTGAACAGCTGTCAAACAAAACTTGATGCTAAGCTCTTTAAGGCAGGTTCTGCAGTAAATCGAGAGAAGATGTGCACAAGAGGTTCATATCTATATCTCTGGAGCATATGTTTAGTAAAAGCACAAAGGAAGGACAGAAAGAAAATGGACAGATGCTTAACCTTTTTTCCTCGCAAGCACCCCAGGTACCTGTGAAAGATTACATGATACGACATACACATGCAGCATGCCAAACAAGTCAGATGAAGCACAGTGGACCATTTCCACCTAAACCAAAGACAATTCCAACATCAAGCAGCAACCATCCCAGTTTTGGGTTGAAGCTCATCTAGGAAGTACGTACTGTAGGGTTAAGGTGAACCCGTACAGTTTGTGCAGTATTTAAAATCAGTTGTCGCAACCAAGCGGTACATTACACACAAAACATGCTGTTTTCAACTGAGAGCTAAAACTCCCACTTCCATTGAAAGATTATCGTTCTTTAATTCATTATCTTTTTGTCAAATCAAATTCAAGACCTTTTCTGTTGCCTACAACATTGTACGTCAGCTGCAGAGATTATAGAGGGAGATTGTGGTGAAACTTACAAGCTGCACTGATGTAAATTATGTTGACTGAGAAGATTTCATTGAGGACTTTATCACCCAAATGTGGTTCCAGAGATCTCACCTTGTGCAAACACCATCACCTTTCCACTGCAGGGGGCACGTTGTGCACATCATGAAAGGTTAATCTGATACAAACAAATGAACCCAAAACAATTATATTTGACAGGATAAGCCACATTTAGTCACATAAAAATCACTCTTGGTCCAATGGATGGTGAAATGTTATAAAAATGGACTTCTTGAGTATTCATGCTGTCACTGCTCTTGATTCACATATTTATATATATTTCTGAAAGAGGCTATGGCAGAGATGTGAATGGGTCCAGTGATGGGAGGGGGGGTGGTAGCCCAGAACCGCAGTCAGAGCTCACAGAAGTATCAAACAGAAGAATAGGTTCAGCTCTGTAGCAAATTCAGGGCCACCTTTGACTCCAGGCGACGTTGCCTCAGCCTGTTATCTTCTTCATCTCCTTCCATACCCCTTTTGTGTTGTTCTGACCCATCTTGGCCTCGATCGTCTCCTTGCAGTTGTTTTTAACCTCCCTCAGATTCCTCTTCAGCTCCCTCTGAACAGCCCTGAGTTCCTCATGATCTTTGGCCATGAAAGCCCTCTTCTTCCTGTTCAGGACTGAAGTCTTTATTTATCCATGGCTTGTTATTTGAAAAATAATGAACCTTGTTTGTTGGGACAATGCTGTCCTCACAGAACTTTATGTAGAGTGTAATGCAACGAGAGTCAGTATCATCCCTGAAGTCTTCTTTAAAAAAATTCCCAGTCTGTGACATTAAAGCACTCCTGCAATGCCACCTCTGTGTTGTCGGAACAAACCTTTACAGTCCTTGTCTGGCGGCCTGCTGTTCCACCTTTGGCCTGTAGGTGGTGACCAGGTGTATCAGGTTGTGCTCCGAGTCACCAAGGAGAGGAAGAGGTGAAGAATTTTATGCTCCCTTCACATTGGCATACAGGAGGTCCAGGACGTTATTCCATTTTGTTGCACATATTGTGTGAGGTTGGTCAGGACAGGAGAGAGAGAGAGGGACATGATTGAAGTCCCCGCTGATCAGGATGAGAGCACTGGGGTGCTGTGACTGGAGTCTTGCGATCACCGAGTTGGATGGCAGTTGATGGAGGGATGTTAACAATCACCATGATGGCGTGTGAAAACTCCCGCGGTAGATAATACAGCCGTAGTCCCACTGCCAGGAGCTCCACATCACGAGTGCAAATACAGTCCACGTGTCCAGGGTTGCATCATTTAGTGATAACGAAGATAGCGAGCCACTGGCCTCTCTTCTTACCGTCCTGCTTCCCTCTATCAGCGCAGATCAGTGAGAAGCAGGGTAGATCGATAACTCTGTCCGGTATATTCCCGTGTAATTTGATGAAGCACAGCATGCTGCACTCCCCATACACGTGGTGGCTGTTTGTCAGAGCCGCCAGCTTGTCAGTTTTGTTGGCAAGTGATCTCACATTACCCATGACGACCTGATGTTTACATTATTTCATGGTGCTATTGGTCAGTTAGCTAACAGTGATCATAGAGGCTGCAACAGGCCGCCACTCTGAGATGCTTCCACCAGACTGTCGCAGCCCGTCTTTGCTTTGGTCACAAGACGGTTCCATCTTTGGGGGTGAGGTGGTGGAAAACATACAGTGTGGACTCGTCATTGGGGATTGTGGTGGATGAGGCCCATCTCATTTAGAAATGGTAAGAGACATCTGGCAAGTTTGCTCTAACGATAAAGGAAGCTATTTAAGAAGTAATCTGAACATGATTATGTGTATCTGAATAATGTCAGCTGCAGCCAGCTTTGTTGCACATTTTTCTAAGACATTTGTTGAGTGTTTGAGAACATTTGTTGTTCTCAAATTCTGCTTGCAAAGACATCAGCAATCTTTGGATTCCATTTGCTTTGTGGCTCTGAAGACGTCATCTTGTCCGTTGCTCTGATTGGTTGTAGCGCGAACCTTCTGTGTTCAGAAGCAGTTTGAAGAGCAACCCTCCTTCGTTTTCAGACCCTGCATCTGTGTAGACGTGGGTCTGATCTATCAGGCTAGACGCTGACATGAGAGTTGGACCAACTCAATCTACAGATTTGCGTACATTTGCGTAATAATTCACATATGCACGTTTACATCTTTCAGATATTCGTCTCACTGTTCAAGCACTGCAAACAACTGTAAACCCGTGTTTGCAGGGAGAAACCAGCTCTAACATCTTTGACGTTATTCCTCCTCAACTGACGGCAGGAAAAATCATAAGATATTGATGGAAACAGGAAAGGAAACGAGGAGAAGCCTCCTTCTGTTTTTGACAGAATGGGATCAACCTAGAACAGATAATCGGAGCAAAGATCTCTGATGGATTTATCTCTTCCCTTGACTGAATAAACATCCATTTCACCAACTGTGGAACCATAAAGAGCACCTCCTTCTTTACTGTGTTCTTTCCATTAGAACTGCCTTCACCCAAAATGCAATATTCATGTCTGAGATGGATTTTTTTGCTCATATTTGTGTAAAAGGTCAAATTTTACTCTCAGAGCAGCAAAAATAATCTTGTCTGTTTTTGTTTGTATTTTTGTTTTTTTAATGAACATTGAAATTGCTTTGTTTTCTTCTATTGCACTTGCTTTGCATGTAGATAAATCACTCTCTTGATTGTTTTTATGGCTTCTAATTTTGAGAACAATGCATACCAATTGTTGGCAGGATTTCTATGGGTGAAAAGCAAATTATCTCTTACATGGCAGGTGGAATTCGTTGGCATAACCAGCAGAGTCGTGGAAATGTCAGAAAGAAAATGGGATTTGCGCTCAATAAAACAGTTGTGTGCACATTATAATAGGATCATTGTAGACAGATCAAGCCGCTTTATGGCATTTCTTTATGCTCACTCTAAACAATATGAACTCTGTTTTGAGAGGAAGAGAGTGCGATGTATTTTGAGTGTGCTGGAGGATGTGTTTCCATGCGTTCCTTCAAATCAAAAGACTTGAAGGCAGCAGACAGGTATCACGACTCTCTAACGGGGTTGTGCAAAAATAGAGATAACAGAAAAGGTTGCAGAAATGGCCTTCTCCAGCTACGGATATAGATGAGTTCTGCTAAAACATATGAAAAGGCTGTCACATGCAAATCATCCATAAAACCTATTTCACATGTTCAAAAATAAGTTGGCCTTTCTTAAATGTTTTTTTTTTTTCTCACCCACTGCAAATGTCACTTTGGGTTCTCTTATTTCCCGTCATATCTTTAAACGAGCCTCATACGATATGACTTATGTGAATTTTTTTTTGTTGTTTTTTATATCACACCTAAAAGAAAATTCTCTAAAAATCGACACTTGTTTTCTTGCTGCTCTCATTTCTTTTTTTCCTCGGCCAGCTGAGGTGACGATACCCTGGAGACCGACACCAAAGTAGGGCCCCTGCTGTGCTGACTGCTTCATAGCTTCATACCATGAATGGTTGTTTTGATGTGGGGCAACAACCACAGTGCAGTTATGTCACAATAGCATTGTGACAAATTGTGAAAAATGTGCATTTTGCTCCAAGCCATGTTCTCTTCTGGTTCTAAGTTGGTCGGTTGCATGTGGACTATACTGAGAGCAGTGTCACAAACAGACACATCTCTTCCCCTATTTAGTTGTGATTAAACTTCCCTGTTTTATCAAACGCATGAATGAAAGCCGCTGAACTCTGCATTGCCCCTGCTGCCCCAGACACTCACAGTGCTGGTCCCAGGCCTGCATGAATAGGGAGGGCTGTGTCACGAAGGGTGTCCGACGTAAAACGCTACGACATATCAGTTTATGGAACATAATGATGTGTTGTGAAGACCCCAAAAAAAACAAAAACAAAAGAAAAACCCAGAACAAGAAGAGGAAAAAGTGCTGTTCTGTAAATTATTTTATCGAGGAACAGCCAATGCCAAATTAAAAGCCCACTTCAGCTGTTGCCAAAATAAACAGTGTAAGTGACAGTTTCTGCTCTCTCTGCTTTCCATCTGCAATTTGAATTGTGCCACAATGACTTTCGGTACTTTTAAACCTGAGCTGGAATTTTTCACTTGACTTGGATCCAATGAAAGCATTTCTCTCTCATGAATTTAAACAGCTTGTGTGTGTTTGTGCAAGCAGGGATACATACAAAACATGTTTCTGAGTTGCCCAAAGCCTGACTGGCAGTGCTTTATTGACTTGTTTTTTTCTTTTTTAACCAATCATCTTAGGTTCTTTAAGGTGTTGTTCCACAATTCAAACATATGCCAGATAACCTGAATCTGTTCATTATCTAGAGTTGGTCTGAGTTTTACATTTAAAGGAACCTTAATGTGCAATTTCTACTTTTTGAAATGCTTGAAATGTGTTTCCGCCATCTGGCATGTTTAGCAACTGTAAATAAAATAAACAGTACGACCAATATGTTATATGGAATGGGCTGTTATGAATTTCTCTGTCAGCTTTTGTAAGCAGCATTTCTCCCACTTTAGTTTTCCCACCCCAGCTTATCATAACCCGACAATCAAGAATAAAAGAAAGGTATACAAATTAAGACAATAACACCAGTAATAAAATAGAATTGAGAGTACAATTTAATAGATAAAGCTGATAGCAGATGGAATAATCAGCGGTTTTGGTTACAGGCATCAGATAATGCCCACCTGAAGCATTAGCATAATATTAGAAGATACTTGTGCATCTGGCTTAAGTCTATTATCTGTGCAGCTTTTCTGATGGTCTGACTCTCATAGCGAGGCCAGGTCTCTCTGCTGGACACCAATGATTTTTGAGCATGCTCTACCAATGCTATTTAGGATGTTCCTGCCTTTTACTGACAGACCACTAGAGCAGCAGTTTGCTAAGTCAGTGGATCCCACCAGGTCCATCACTGTAATGGAGACAGAACAGTTGAAAGGACCAAGTAAGACTTGTGCTAATGGAAACTCACCTCATAGAAGCTCAAAACTTTATTGATGCAAATGCAGGGACAAATGGATTAGTTAGTTGGAGTGGTAATCTCCACCACCTGTAATTTTTATGAAATTCACTCAAAACGAAGTTCTCTGACACTGATCCCTTGTCGAAAATGCAATGATGTAGGGCAAAGTGGTATTACAAGATTTGCTGGACCGTTTCCACACATTAGAACATTATTGTTAGTAGTTCTTCTGTTAAAACAGCAGATCTGTATTCTCAGGTGGTATTGGTACATAAAGGGCCTTCAATACTTGTTCATGTACTGTATTGTCATACCTTGCTATGTCTCCTAGAGTGATAAAAACAAAATATTACTGTTCAAAAATTGTAATAGAGCCTTTGTTGGACCCCTTTTTGATTATCTTCCACATTTATGCAGAAGAACTTATTGGTAAGAGTATATAGGTAACTTGTATAGGTTTACATGGGCATATAATATATTATACCAGGTTGTCTGGGCTAGAATAAGGCTCCATGGTCCCAAACAGCTCTAGAAAATGGATGGATACATAACAAATGTGAAAAACTGGAATTACAAAGTGGGCGAGGACTGAAGCTGCTTGGATCATTATTATTATGTATAGTATCATTATGGAGATTATTGAGTCGCGTACATGTCAGAAAGTAAAGCTGTCAAAAATCATTGTTTTTAGGTGCAATGTAAGATAGTATATTCTTCTGGAAAGTGTACTAAAAGCAAGTAAGAAAGGTCTAGGGAACTTGAGGAATATTTAGACAGCATTTTTAGGAATGACTGTGAGATAAATGAGGCCCACGACCCTGAGCAAGTCCTTCTGTCACACAGGGAACACAACTGTGGATAAACCTCCTCTGAACGTTGCACACCCTTAAATGTTTATGTGCATGTTGTGGCAAAATTTCATATTACCAAAAAGCACCAGAGAGATGAACTTATTATAAAAAAGGTTTAATGAACAA
>JBAMYA010109110.1:0-19526 GCA_037176975.1 Arrhamphus sclerolepis
GGGTACCCCTTTTGCGGCATTTTTTGACGCGCACGTCCAGCGTCGCATTTTGACGCAACGGGCATCCTCCACCCCAAGTGTCCTACTGCCTAACCCTCATCATATTTTTTCCCCCAACCCTCCTCTTTTCCCTCTCCCCCACACACCCCACCCCCCCACTTCCCACCCGCCACCCCCACCCTAACCTTCCTACAGCCTAACGCTCATCATATTTTTACCCCCAACCCAACTCTTTTTCCCCAGGGAACATGGTCAAAAGCCTTTTCCAAGTCCACAAAACACATGTAGACTGGTTGGGCGAACTCCCATGGCCCCTCCAAGACTCCAAAGAGGGTGTAAAGCTGGTCTACAGTAACACGACCGGGACGAAAACAACACTGCTTCTCCTCAACCCATAATTTGACTATCCAACAGACCCTCCTCTCCAGGACCCCTGAATAGACCTTCCCAGGAAGGCTGAGAAGTGTGATCCCCCTACAGTTGGAGCACATCCTCCGGTCCGCCTTTTTAAAGAGGGGGACCACCACCCTAGTCTGCCACTCCAGGGGTACTGTAACCAACGTCCACGTGATGCTGCAGAGGCGTGTCAACCAGGACAGCCCCACACCATCCAAAGCCTTGAGTAACTCCGGGCAGATCTCATCCTCTCCCGGGGCCCTGCCGCTGTGCAGCTTCTTAGCTACCTAGCACCTGTGTACTGTTGGCAAATTAACCTTCTGCTTTGTAGCAGAAGGTTAATTGGTTCAGAGTGGCTCTTGCTGAAATATTTTTAAATATTATTATTAGCTTGACACAGTAGTTCATAGTTCACACAACATGCCATCTCTACAGTGGCAATAGAAAGAGTTGGCTAACTTAATTATTACCTACAACCCTTTGCCATCTTTGCAGCTTAGTATATTGTTTATACAGATTAATTCTGTGTGTCAGCATGGTTATGCTGGGCCCTGCAGTACTGACTGAGTAAGTAAAACACGTGTTTATTGCATCGTTGGTTAGCATGTTAGTTACTCTTTTACACAGTGCTACTTTAACTGTAAAAATCTGAGTTTAACCCACAGCTGCGCTAGAAGTTGAACATTATTGCAGTGTCATAATAAAGCAGGGATTTAACAGATCCACAGTTAATCTTTCTGACAACCGGAAATACTGAAGATAGCTTTCAATTTGCAACTCCCAAATGGGAAGCTGCACTGTTTGGTGTTTGGGATGGTGAAGGAGTCAGTACAGCCTATTTGAAATAAATTGTTTGGATTGTACCTGTCCAGGGTGTATCTATGCCTTTCGCCCGAAGTAAGCTGGGATAGGCTCCAGCAGACCCCTGTGACCCTGCAAAGGAAATAGTGGGTATAGATGATGGATGGATATTTAAATTGTTGTATTTTTATTTTTATTTCACAGACTCTCTGATTTTATGAACCTAAATGAGGCTATAACCTAAATATTAACAAAACAAGTGTATGATTCACATCACCCTTGTTTAAACAAATTACTTAAAACTCTAGTTAAATCTTACCTTTATGGGACTAAAGCGATCACAAAGAAATGGAGACATCTAGTGGTTGAAGTGAATTTTTTTTGAGTCACATTCCTTGTTAAATAAACAGACTATATATGGATTTAAGAAAGGGTTCAAATCCAAACCCAGCTATGGGGGGTTCTGCTAAGTGCAGTTGATACATAGACAGAGATCCAAATGCATGTTTCAAGCTAGAGTTCTGTAAAAGGGGGGCTGTATGTTTGTCTCTATTAAATGTTATTTTTTTATCAGCCCATTTTTTCAAGTCCTAAGCCTGTTTTCTACCTGAAAAATAATGTTCAGAACTTATTTTATGCCATATACTTTTTCATGTTTACTGTGAATGTGCTTAACTTCATGATTAACTTTATTACTTTTTAACTTTATAATGAAATATATTTGTATTGTTTGACATATCGCATCATAGTCTGTTTAAAGGGATTAGCATACATACCAGACAAGTCATCAATGCTGCTCCGGTATACCTTTACAGAAAGGAATGATGATAGCAGTGAATATGCCCTGAATTCCTTAGAATAATGCAATGTTGTAAGTGGACTGCATGTAGGCTCATTACAGCCCCAAGAGACTTCAGAATCGACTTGGACTGGCAAAAAATGACTTGGTGGGTAGTATAGCATATACTCCAATAGAAAGGCCTGCAATTTGACATCCACCCCTTAACGCATTACTTAAAGAACTGCTGTTCTTTATGCCCTTTCAGAACTTAGGCAAGCTCAAGAAGGCACTATATCAATGCCTATATCAAAGGGACAGCTTGCTTAGTTTCCCATGACCTGAGTAACCACAACTCTTTGAGCTTTGACAAATTACAGTGGGTATTGTGGTTTTTAGGGTTATCCTCAAAACACTCAAGCCCATGGAACAGCACATCTCAGTAATGGGCGAAGCAGCATTTAGAGGACATTTGTGAGAGAAATCTACTTCTAATGTCACTTTAGATTGAATTAGGAAATAAAATGATGAAGCTGCCTTTGAAATCAAATAATTTCGTAGATGAGCCAGTTGGTCAAATGCATGACATGCAGGCCGCAGCCAAGGAGATATGACTTCCTGGATTTAGTGATCTAGATGAAAAACAACTGTAACAGTGTAATCTATGAGTCACAGCAGTACAAAGTATTTGTATGATAGGAATATGTGTAATGTAGTGATTGATATTTAACCACATGTTCTGGCCTCTTTGTGATAGATATTCATATAGGGCTTTTCCATCAAAGTGGTTCCAGAGCTACTGGCTGCCACCGGCCATGATGACAGCGCCAACTAAGAGCCAAGAAAGCTGGTGCTACACTGGCCCCACAACCTAGCTGGGCTACATGCATGAACTGGTTACATCTGTAGCGAGGAACGGGATTACTTTACCAACCAAAACACAGATTGCGACTGTTAAAATCATGTACGCGTTGAGCTAGTAAAGAACAAATTAATGAAATTAATTAGCAAACAATGTGCTCCAAAATTCCGCATCAGAGGAATGTAGAGTTCTTGACTGATTCCTTGACCCACTGACGTGGTGGCTCAGTGGGTCTCTGTGGTTGGGGGGTTCCTCAAGGTAGCATTTAATCGCCATTACAGCATCAGCTACATGATTTTTCCTTGTAGCATCTCCTGTAGTTCATCAAAGTGCTTCCTTACAGGAGAGGTTTATGGTTCCTCCTCCACTTGAAGCACTTACTCACTCTCTGCACCTGGACTACACCTACGACACAGTGGAGGCTCTGTCCCCTTCTTTGTTTTTACATAATGGTCTAATACTGTTTCCTCACGTATAATTGGCCACACAGCGTGCCCATCAAGGCAAAACTCTGCCCCTGAATTCATGAAGAGCAGAGCTGAGCCACTGAGTTAAGTCAGCTGAGTAACCAAGGGAAAAGAGAGGGGAGCCGTCTCTCTCTCTCTCTCTACGGGAGTTGGCTCTTCTCATTGGCTACACAACATCGGCTCTTAGAGCCGGTGTTGTGTAGCCAACAACACATCACTACTTTAAATGTTAAATCTGCATTAATAACAACTGCTTTACATTGGAATTTAACATCAGTGGTTGGCTCTTAGCACGGTGGCTTGGTGGTCAGCACTGTTGCCTCATAGCAAGAAGGTTCCTGGTTCAAATCTCCACAGGGGCCTTTCTGTGTGGAGTTTGCATGTTCTCCCTGTGCTTGCGTAGGTTCTCACTGGGTACTCTGGCTTCCTCCCACAGTCCAAAGACATGCTCGTTAGGATAATTGGTGTTCATAAATTGTCCCTAGGTGTGAATGGTTGTGTGTCTCCATGTGGCCCTGCGATGGACTGGCGACCTGTCCAGGGTGTACCCCTGCCTTTTGCCCGAAGTGAGCTGGGATAGACTCCAGCAGACCCCCGTGACCCTGCACAGGAAATAGCGGGTATAGATAATGTTTGGATCTTGGTTTTTACACTATTTTGGATGGATATCACCTGCTGGCATTTATGGACCACACTCAAACCTACAGCTACAAATCCTGTTTGTAGCGTGTTGGTCAACACGTGGAAATGCCAACTGGCACAGCATGTTGCACAAACACCACCTACAGCAACATCTATAAAGGGAGACTGACAGTCTTGACATACAGTATGCACTTCAAAGGAAAACACTCACCTGTGTACTTTGTGAACCCTGGTTTTATATGGAAATTCTATATTCTCTGAAGAGGTTCAGCATTGGATGAGACAGGATGATGTCATGATGTGGCTCTGTCGTGGATCTGTGTGTGAGGAAAAACAAACCAGTTCTTAAAAGGCTCCAAAGTGAAGGTCTGAACTGGCTATAGCACCCCTTTCACAAAGAGGTTTATGTGTTTCCTTTAGCCAAAAAACAAGATCTGTTGTCATTTGTATGAAAATAACAAATGCTGCCCTGAACCCAACAAAGAGTCAGTAATCTTTTTCATGCAACGCTAAAGTTAATAGATTTTGTTGCTATAATGAGCATAACTGTGGAGGGGGGGCAAACACACAAAGAAACAAATGTTTGTTGGTTTTAATGTTTATGAATTCAACTGAGGTCATATAAACGCTGAGTTAGGAAGTATGTTGGATGAGGTGTCTTATGACTCAGCTCAAGAAAACCTGCAGAAGAGTCCATGTGGAGAAGAGTTTGTTTGAAGAAATGGAGCGATACTGCCACCCCCTGTTCAGATCATCAACAACATTAAGATAAAGGCACTGATGTGTTGTAATTTCTCTACAAATCTATCAATTTAGTTGTTTCAGCATATTTTTACAGTAAAGAAGTTAGATTTCTAATTAAAGAACTCAAATGGTTATAATTCTGGGTGATTATTAAAAGAGCTGCAATAACCATTACAGGCAGTATGGAAATAAAATATTTCTGATGTTTTTGAAATCACTTTGTTGATGTCATGATTAGATAGCCTGTAGCCAAATGAAAAATGATATATAAGAATATAAAAAAGGTTTCCCACCTATAAAACATTTATCACTATTTGCTTGCCTTATACTAAGACACTAGTAATTTTTATTATTATTATTTATTCATTTCATTCAATAAAAAAACACATTTTAATATCAAAAAAAGAAAAAAGTCTTGTATCGTCTACCCCTTCTCTAAGATCCATACTGGCTTATTTTTATATTTCTCTTCAGCCTCTTTAGTTCTTCATTTTAAGACACACTTGTATAAGTATTTTTTCTTCCAACAGGCATTTCTTAGTCCTCTTGTCATCCATGTTTTATCAGGAACCTTTTTTATAGGAAAAACACCACAGGTTGCAGGTCATCATAAAAGTATCGTATGTCCCATCCACATCATGTACATGCACTATGACCCACTTCTGTCTTTTCATGTCATCTTTCAGCACCTCTGAGGCTTTTAAAAAAAATCTATTTCTAGTTGTTATGTAATAAAAAACAAAAAGAACAGGTAAATGGTCACCCACATCTGTGATCAAGATCAAACTCATCATTGGTAAAAAATATCATCAATGACAGTTGCACTCTGTGATGTAATTCTTGTTGCTTTAAGTATCAGTGGAAATTGACTCAAACTACACATTGAATTGATTAAATCCTTATTTGTGATCAGTTCTCCCAAATTTCATAAATCTAAATTAAAATCTCCACACAGAAACATTATCTTATTTGTGTTCCTTTCAAATAACTCCATCATTTTGTCCATAAATATGTCCACACTAGAACCCAGTGATCGATACACACAACTGGTTAGTGCAGTTTTAGTTTTTTCCACAGTTATAATTTCCATCACATCGTCAACAACAGTTGCCATCTTGCTGAGAATTCTACATTTCACAGCTGTACTGAGATATACAGTGCTACTCCTCCACCTTTTTAATTCCTCCTATTATACTTTTCACATCCATCCATTTGTAATTTCGTCATATCACCATTGTTTGACCAGGTTTTTGAAATTGCAATAATGCTATTTTTTTTGTTGATGCTAATGACAGACACTGCCATAACAGAGCTCCAGATCATCCTCAAATTAATCCTTAATGCCATGGTAATCTGGTAAATCATCCCTCTATACCCCCTCATGCAAAACAAACAAACAAACAAACAAAAAAGAAGTCAAATATCCATGTAATGATGGCTTCCTTGAAATGTAACATGCTAATATATTCTGCTGGAAAATGAGTAAACTTTGTTACCTGTTAATATAGATTAATGTTCAAAAGACTGTATTTTAATTTCTCAGACAGGACTGTTGTAGCAGTTTCTTTTTGACATGCTCCTGTCTGGAATTGGAAATGACCCACTGCATTATGGGATAGAATAAGCAAAGCAGATTGGACAGTTGCAATTATGTGATTACATATAGTCATCTCAGGGGTGACGTTTAGGTGTATGGCGTGATGCTGCAGGACTACTCAAGGAGTTCCCAACACATCAGGAAGGGAGAAAAAGGTCAAGTGGAGTTGATTTGACAGATTAAATGTGATCAGGTGTTGTTGCTGTTTTTGTAAATCCAGAGGTATAGAAGGAAGTCAAATTAATTATTATGTAACAAAAAAAAACAGTTTAACATTGACATTATTTGATGAAAGGTTGATGACAGTTTATGAGAGGCAACAACTCCAGTCTGACATTTTTCAGTCATGCTCTCATTACTCTTTCAAACTGTTCTGATGCATCTTTTTCAGCTCTATTATTCCTCTCACTTACTGTATAGCTGTAGACTACAATGGCAAACACTTTCAAGCAGTAAAGGAAGATGAGGGAGGGGATTGTCAATGTCAGTGTAGTTAAATAAGCGACATTAACAGCATGCAGTGGTTGTGAAAGGTTTTGCCTCGATCACAGCTCTGCACCATGAGGAGCTGCTGAATATCTGTTGAGGGGCTGCTGAATAAGTGTGGCATTCATCCCTGAGCTGTGCCATGTGTTTGTGTGTATATGTGTGTGTGTGTTTGTGTTGTTGTTGTCCCGTTTCTATTCACGTGGATAATGTAATTGGCAGACAGCTCTCAACCAGACCACGATAGGTTCTTATTCAGGCCAGGACATAGAGAAGAACACAACATGTTTGGACGTTGCCTGGATCCTCCTGGACTTTAGAAAATGATGACTTTTCTTTTTGAACATGTTTAAATTTCTTGAGGATTCTGGAGGAAATCTGATGCAGAAGGACTGACTTTTGATAGTTTTTAATCAAGAGGGACAGAAATCCACTGTTTAAAAACTTTTGGAGAGAGGCCATGGGTGCAAATTTCACACTCTGCTGCTGTCAATACTACCAGGCAAACAACAGAGAAGAGGAGAAGAAGGCTATTTTACGGTGAGAGAGACATGACTTAATGAAAGTCCAAAGGTTCAGCTCCTGATGAGTTTCAAATGTAAGTTTTACCTCACGTTTTTCGTCTCACTGTTCTTTACTTCCACCCAGTATGCACGCTACCTCCACCTCCCGACCGCCGGAAGAGTTATCCAGCGAGTCCACTGACAGTGACACCGAGGAGGAGAGCCTCTTTGGACCATCACCTCCAAGAAGGAGCATGTGGTACGACCGGCATAGCCAAAGAAAACCTGTTGACCCGTGGGCCACCTTCAACAGACACGGTGACTCCTGTGTCAGACATGGATCTGACAGAGAGCTCCAGGCGTTTATCAGCATGAGAGACCAGGCTGACAAGGCTACAGAGGTGACAGAAAACATGTTCTTTTAGACCAGAGACGGCGTGAGAGGGGATGCACACATACACATAAAAGCCAAAGCATACCTTAACTCTGTTAGAACAAGATCATTACATTCATGTTTTTCAACAAGTTTCTATGACATAATCTATGATGACGTTTTCTATATTAAGTGTAACTTACAGAAAGTAGAACTCTATTGCGGACTTAAATCTAAAAATGTCTTTTTGTTAAGTAAGCTTAAACTTTGATGTAGTAAAAAAAAAGAAAGAAAGAAAGAAATCAGTTTGTTATCATCCAAAGTATCAGTTTTATCTCACTCCTGACACGTTCTCTGGTAACCAGCTGCTGAACGATGGGAACGCACTTTTTCTTTATCTGCATTTTTACACAACCAAGAGATCTAGCAACCCCACCAAGCAGCAACATGACAGTGACTTCTGGAAGAACATATAAGGACTTGTTCAAGGCATACTTTTAATAAACGAAGTCTTGTACTGCTGCCAGAGCTTCTGTCTCCCTCCCTTATCTGGTCCGTTGGAGTTCTCTAATGTAATAACCCAATAAAACGAGAGGGCACACACAGGTGACTCTCAAAGAAACCTTTGACTGCCTTTCATGTGGATTCTCAGCAGTAAATGAACCTGCCCTACATTTCATAATTTGATATAAAAATTATCTCATTAGATTCAATTAACCAATTATTGAGGTAATTAAAAACAAAAGTGAGGCAGACATGTTCCTGTGACAAGACAAATTTGCTCCAAAATTCTGTGTAAACAGAGCTGCTGATGCACGACGATATTCAGATGACAAATCCAACAACATCCAGATCAAACTCAAGCACTGATGCAAAGCTTGGCTGTGGGTGTGTCCGATGCTTTGGGTTCTGCCCTTCTGACACCTTCATCATACCAATAAACAACCAATCAAATTTCTTCTAGACGTCTACACAAGATAGCCAGGTCTTTGTCATGTTTGGAGCAGCTTTGACATAGTTCCTCTCCAATAATTATGTTATGTGGTATAGGTGTATGGATGATGCCTCTAATATTGAGGAAGGATAGCTGCTAGTTACCATGAATACAAAAAAGTAGCCGATGTCCACAGTTACACAAATGCAGTAACCCTGACCTACGCCAGATTCATCCACCATCCCTGACGCTTCTCTCCAGGCTGACAGGCCTTAAACAACTATGGGTCTATTGCTACAAGTGCTTGACAACTGCTTGACGACCACCACAAAACCAGAAAGTCTTAACTTAACCTTAATCCAGTTCAGCAATGCTTGGCATCAGCCCATTCCAGATCAGGACGGCAGCATTGGTGTCTCCAACACATACTGTCCATGCGACTGAGAGGTTAAGCAGCTTTTGAAACCACTGTGCCCACAATGCAGCATACAGTATGTATTTCACACTGGTACAGTCGTCTTCAATAGTTATAAACTGGGAGCCGGTCACGAGAAGACTCTCCTACATGACATACGTCTGAAATAGTTGCATGTTTTATGGGACGTTTTGGAAACCTCAAATTAAATTACTCAAGCATACTGATGCCACTTTATGGTGCACAGTATCATGCATGGAAACAACTGCAGGATGTGAGCAATACCTGGAAGGTGTGCTACTTCCAGTATCCAACTGGCCAATCTAACTCAGATTCTGTATCCCATGATGCAATGGGCCAGCCTCAGTGCTGACCAGTGTCATGAAAAGGTAGGGGAGGTGGTTAGGACCCAAATACAGGGGAGTGGGAGGCAGGAGATGATGGTGATGGAATTCCAATAGAAACAAAAATGTCCAATATCAAAAACCAGACAGAAACCTAGGACAAAACCAGAACCAGAACTAGAATTTGGGGAAAGCAGGGCGTGGGAAAAAAAACAAACAAAAAAAACAAAAACAGGATAAATCAGCAAGGTGAAGGGAAAGACAAGACAATATACACTCTGTGGCTGATGAGATACAGGAGGCAAGAAAACAAGAACGCCAACACTGAACAAGTCCAGATCCTTATAAAACAATAAAACAACATCAAACTAAATCCAAATCCTGACACTATGTACTTATGAAGATCGCTGTGCAGCTATACAGTACATAACCTATCCTGCATATGTGCACTGTGCAGAAATGAGAACAGCCCTTGGCTCCATGCTCAGTGATGAATGAGTGAGCTGTACTCAGTGAGGCTATCAGACAGGAAAACCAGCCTACTAATAAAAACACATGACGTTACCAGTCCCATAGTACCACAGACGCTCTAGGCCAGGCTAAAATACTGTCTTACAAATGGATGTTTATGAAAATTCATGTGCAACCACATCTTATAGGACAGTCAAATGCAGCTCATCCCTGTTCCTTTAGTTTACTGGTTTGTCACTGTGGTGCCAGTGTTCTGAGGGCAACCGTGTGGCAAAGAGAAAGAAGTCCATTACTGAGATATACAATATGAAAATACATATTCACAGAGAAGTTCTCCTTTATTCACTAACTCAATCACTGACCCAGTGCTTCTAACACATGGCTGTTTAGTTTAAACTCTATTATGGGTGTACATAAAGTTGTGTGAGGAAATTTCATTTCAGTCCTATTTTTGGTGTTTTTAAATAACTTCAACCCGTGTTCTTTGTCAATATTGCTTGTATGTAAGCATTGAGTGTGTGGTTTGCATTCACCAGTCATCATTTTTCTGGGAAAGACATTATTTTGAATACAATTGCTGACTCCAGTATCTTATAGCAATCAGTGCAAAATACTTTCCACAACATTACAACAATGTAATAACCTACCAGTTACTACATTGTTGTATAAGTGGCGTGGGCAAACAGTATTTATCTTTTCTTCCATGTCCTGGAGATGGATGGCCATTCAGGGGATGTTTATTCAAAATGTTTGGACTGTAGCTCAGTAATCTTCTGTGAAGCAGCTCAGATATTTCAGTCTCTCTGTGACAGTGAGGGATTGGTGAACATGTGATGGTACTCGTGTTGAGACTAACAGGCTGCAGGACACAGTGGGCTCATTGTGTTAATAAAGGAATTCCTGAATGGAGATGCGGGCCAACATTCTGGCTGGCCAGTCAGAGAATTTTCTCTGAAGCATTCCCAGTATGTTGTGTGACTCTTTTTAGCATTAGGCCAAACAAACTGGCTCAACTACTGGGTATAAAACACCCGAAATACAATCTGTAAGGGCACTACTTTGTACAGATTTTGTACAGGAATAAAATCAGTACCAAACATTACGACTTACCTGGCTTCAGCGTGCAGTTTTAACTGGATTTTGATCAGTGATGAAAAGAAACACGCAGATGTTTCCAATCACATTAGCAGTGGCGTGAAGAAAAGCTCACAGGACCGAAACTGTTCTCTGGAAATTTATCTACCATTCTTTTTATTTACACCTGTTTTTTCCCGCTGTGACAAAAATGTATTCAATGAAAGGGCAGAATGCAAATATATTAAACCTAAGAAGAACTGAGCCTGGACTATTTGTACTGAGGAGATCCAATCAGGATCTTAAGAGGAACCATCTGCGTCGGGACTGGACTCATGTAGCTGATCTCACAATAACAAGGGAGATTCATCCTGTACGATGGCTCCCTACAAGCTTGTCTCTTTAACATTTACTTTGTGAGGACCTTTTATCTGTGCTGTGAACATATTGTTAGTAAAGCTGACCCTACAATATCCTGCTGGTCTTTGGGAGACCGCTCCTGAAATGTTCCTATCTCTTGGTCCACAGTGCATGAATCCCACTAACTTTTGTAATTTACTGAATTTTAGCCCAACTGACTGACATTTTCTCCCCCTTCTCTTTTTTTTTTTAAAAAAAAATGTTTGTTTTATTAAAGGTGACAGCTTCCGGCCTCTTGTCAAAAGTTGATTTGGTGTCCTGAGGTATTTGAAACACAGAGACGAGAGAAGCGTGACTGATCTTAGCATAAGTTGTAAAGTAAATGAAGTGGCAAGAAAAGGAATTTGATCCGACATAAACTGACTGGTTTTCCGCTGCTTCATCTCCGACACCACAAGAGAGCTGTTCACAACACACAAATGGAATTCCAGAGCACCTCTATGGACCTGAAGTCTGGGCTCAGAGTTGGTTTTTTGTTTTGGAAAGAAGCAGCTTCTCTGGTGTTCTGCTAGTGACATCCTTAAAAATAAACTTGTGATCAGAGAAAATTGTTAGTTCTGGTGATGTCTTGGATTCTTTATCTTATACTTGTGTATCTTTTATCATTATAATTTTTTTATATTATTTTATCCTCTTTAAAGATTCTGCTTTATATCTTTTGAGTCATCTTAGCTGGGATGGCTCATAACAGCAAATCTAAAATCTTTGACTGTTAGCAAATCAAATGGACTCTTACAATTGACAGTGTTGACACTGTTTTATTTTTGGTTATTTTTTATTTATTTTTCACTTTTCAGAGACCCAGTGCACGACCCCCAAAGACCTGTTTGATATTAGTTATATCATTAAATATTAAATAAAGACAAAATGGCAAGTAAAAAAACTCCCCATAGCAGGAGCCACAGACGAGTGTAAAAGAAAAACTCCTCTTCATGAGGGAAGAAACCTCAAGCCAGGAAACCGTGGCATTAAATATGTCAGAGCCACGTTTGAACATTCATCATATGCACATTTACACGGTACATATAGAAAACTTCATCTTCACTCAGCAGAGCAGAGTGATGATGAAGTTGCACCAGTCACATCTGTGAAACTGAACAATGCTGTAAATTGTTGTTTAATGTTGTTGTTCTCCTACACGGTGAGGAAAGTAGATGAGCTGACTGGTCATATTAAAAATGTCATCATCATATATTGTTAATCATATCAATACATTCTTAGATCCAGCTGTCTATCTATCTAGATAGATAGTTGTGGAGGGACGGAGAACTTTAACAAGAACACTTTAAGCAAGGACCCAAACCAAAAACTAAGACAACTCACTTGTTTTCTTGCAGGAATGGGAAAAGCTGAATTATGACATATACACGTTGCGCTACACCAGACGGGAAGTCAAATCTCGATGGAAGAAAATCCTGCTGCAGCTGGGTGAGATGCTCAAGCTTCCTTTCTTCATACTCCATTTCTGTTCTATTATTCTATCGTTTCTCGGAAAGAACGTTTAGAAGCACTTCAGAAATTCCTCAGCTAAGCTGGCACCAGGTACAAGCTTCTCCGTTGACTCTAAAGATCTTCCTGTTCTTATCAAAGTTCCCAAACTGAGTCTTGGGCAGTGTGAGCGCATAAACAAAACAAGTAATGTCAAACTGAGGCAGTTACAATGAACACAACCATCATCCATTTCATTATTAACAGATCTAGAAATATAGAACAGAATAAGACTTTATGGACGTTCTTTCCCCCAGTCCAGGTCATGGAGGTAACTGTCCTGCATGTTTTTAATGTTTCCCTGCACTTAACAGACTTCTGCAGATGAGAAGCTAGTGATCCATTCATTTAAAGTAACTCCAGCATGTTGGAACAACATCTAAACATGCAGGACCTGGCTCTGGAGAACCTGCTTTAGTCATATGTAAAGGGAAATTTTGGCATGCCGCCTCAACCACCTCTTCTACTTTGCATTCTTCTTTCTACTTCATCTGTTCATTTCTTTGTGTATCTGCAGGCTATCAGTGTGAGGTGGACTCCTTGTTGTTTGTGAACAAACAGAGCCAGTTCAGCCGAGACCAAGAACATCTCAACAAAGCCTCAGAACTACTGAAAATGCTCCTGGAGCACACGTCGCTGTTCCCTCTTGGAAGTAAAGACCATGACAGATACCTTTATGTCATGGTATGCAGGCAATACTTACACACACAGCTTTGTCAGGTGCAATTATATTGGGCTTAGAGTACAGAGTACTAGCTTTGATTTGAGGATACGTGTATCCAAACTGTTTGGCTACAAGGTGCACAGGTCCTTAAACAACTATGGGGCTAAAATTACAAACATTGCCATTAATCTGTAATTCTGTGACAGACGGGATCATCATCTGGATGAAGATGCTGAACTGATCTGTAGCTCTTCATTCAAGCGGTCTGCGGGCAGTTTATTTTTATGATGGTCATGATTGGATATCTGCTGTCAGTTTAACAGATATCCGTGGTTGAACGGAGTTTCTTGATAATCAGAAGCTTCATGGAGACTCGGCCAGGAGGTGTGACACCTGCTTCAAACGTTATATAGGCCCCACCCCCTCAAACACGCCCTTCCAAACCAAAACAGTGACAGAGAATTGAAACTGAAATCTCTGACAGTGAAAAAAACCTGACTACCTGACAATATTTTGATTTTATTTTTTAAAAGATAGGCGTTATTTTCACTTTAATGTTTGTATTATATGATTCCAGAAACTTTTTTCAATTTCAATCTTTTTTTTCCAGTATCAAAAAAGTGTTTAATGTTTATGTATTTCTTTTCAGTTGAAGTTTTATTTTTCAGTGTCAAATTTGATTTTGGCTCCAAACTAAGCTGTTGTTATCTTTCTAGCCCCATAAACAACCGACGCCACTGAGCGTTGGTGTTGATACTGTATGTAGCTGGTCTAATCAACCCCACAGCGACCCACTGGAAGATTGGCATCTGTTTTAAATGTTTTCCACTTGTGAATAATCTCAATTTTTGAGAATAATTAACATCAAATCGTTTGGAAATAACTGCTTGATTTTATCTTAGTTTTTTATTTTTTCAAACAAATGACAACATAGTGTAAGAAGTTATGCAGGGGACTTTATGAGGTTGCATTTACTGAATTATAAGAGTTAGCTGCATTTTTCCCAAGTATTCCCATTAAGCTCTATATTTCCTTTTGTGTACAGTCCATCTTATAAATCGTGGTCGGCCTTTTTATGAGGCAACAAAACTAAGGATCCATCCAGTTTCTGTTGCTTCCTTGTTATTTAGCCTTCACATGTCTCCTTCTAATTAAACTCTCTTTACTTCTTGTTCTCTTCTTTTTGCTCTTCCATGTTATTATATTATCATTTTAAAGTATTTGAGTATCTCCATTAAGGAGGTTCTTAGCTGTTACAAGGTGTCTGCTGGCAGAATTAGTCAAAACGTTATGACTAGATTGGATGGAAATTTTATCAGATCTGGACTATGACTCACCACAGAGAACTGGCCAATCCCAGTCTTAATCAGTTTTTATTTATTTTACTATGCATTTGACTCGACGCGGACGTGCACACGATCACAGTCCTGGACCTTTTGTGATCATAACTGTCCTTGTTTTCCTCAGGACCGCCTGGTGTCACTGGACAGTGCCGAGGACTTTGTTAGGCTGGCCAAAGAGAAATATCCCAAGAAAGAAGGCTGAGAGGCAGGAAAAGTCATAACGGAAAGGAAATAAAGGTTAAAGCTGTGCAAAGAAAACCTTTGACGTGTTTAATTGTGGAAGCTTTTTATCTCAACTACTTGTTGCATTGACTAAATCAGGTTTGTTCTAATTCACACAATTAAGTTCATAAACAATGTTTTTGGTTTGATTTGCTCATACAGTATATTTGTTTTACATGCAGAATGTGCGTAGGTATTTTTAAATCTACAACATGGACCCACATGTGGATAAAATTAAGTAAACAAAAGCATTTCTTTACAGATGGTATGAACCCAAGATCAGACTTTTAACACATTCCAAAAAGGTTATGACAGGGTCTTAACTTTATGTAAAACTTTTCCTTTCTAGGGGTTGCAGCAACAGACACTGTTTCAGTTTCACTCTGTCTTCTGCATCCAACCATCTACATATTCTCTATCAACACATCCAGAAGTCTCCTTTGCGGTCTTGCCTCTCTACTAACTAACCGCTCCATATAGAAATGGATGTATATATTCAACAAATAAAAATATGTGGTAGAGAAAAAACATTAAATATCTTGCTGTCATACTGGCTGCAAGAAATACAACTCAAATACCGTTTACGAATCAGTGTTTTGTTTAGTTTTTTCACTCAGTCTACATATGTCTCCTATACTTTAATCACAGACATCTTAGTGCGTTTGTTTTTGTTTTTTTGTTTTTTTGGTGTTTTCAATGATTTATTTTCTCACATTCTATCTGTATATTATGTGATGTAATTGATTACTTTTTGATGGTGTACTAGCACTTTTGTCCAGTAGGTGGCAGCATATGGTCACATTTCAGTTGGCCTAACTCTCAGTCATTAACTCTCAGTTTGTTTCAAAAAGTTTAATACAATGAATTAAGCAGAAATGTAAAAGCAGAAATGCTTGAAGCACTTTTTGTTTCTTAAAAGAATAAAGTAAGAGCAAATGTCTCTCTGTCTCTGATGCAGTTTATTTGTAGGAAACTGAAACTTTTACTATCTTCTGAACTTTCATCAAGATTTAGACATAATGCTCAAGATTTTATGTGTAATAATGTGTCTTAATTTCAGTTTTTGCATTTATTTTTAAAATGACTACTACTAATCAAAATTAAAACCCACTTTAAAGTATTGCTTCATCAGTTTTTTAAGGATGGCAGGCAATTTTCATACAATGGATGATAAAGGTATCCTGTGCGCAAATTCCTCGTGCGGATGTGTCCTGAAAGAGAGAGTTTACTCTGACCCAGATATTCTTTTCTCCACAAGGCCCCTTTCCAAGTTTGAGAAACAGATGTGGAACTAAGAGGGGGAATGCTGGGGGAGGGGAGCAGTGTGAGATGGCAGCATTGAAAGACATTGTACTGCTTGCACCTTTTTCTCATTAACCACTGTTCATGTGTGTGTGTGTGTGTGCGTGTGTGTGTGTGTGTGTGTATCTGTGTGTGTGCATTCTGCATTGTGTAGTGCTTACATCATTTTTCAGACGTTCACTGAAATATTATTCTCCATAGAGACGCACTCATACGTCTCCCAAAGGAGATCAAGTGAGACAGAGTTCAGCTTGTATTTACTGAGCTTAAATATCACAGATAAGATTAACATAGAGATTGTGCACAATTCTGAGAGAAAAAAAAGGCAGCACTGACATATTCTGACTTTTGTATTAATTAATTTCAATTTCAGTTAAAGGAAACTCATAGAGCTGCGCTTAAATGTATAGAAAATGGTTTCTCTTAACTAAGAATTTCAAAAGAATACTGGAATTAGGCCTCCATTGTGTTTTAATCAAATCACAAGGTGATCCTGCCTCGGTGGTAGTTTTAAAAACAAGCAGCCAATCATTCTGCTGTCATCACACAAGTGAGCGTTTCCTGGATACCAAGCCACAAAACTTAGGCTACCCATTAAAAGTACATTGGAATTATGTCAACAAAAGGAAAAAAATGTTTAAAAGCAGTGCCACAGGGATAAACACTGGCTCAGAAAATGAGATTTCAACTGAGCAGATCGGAAGTTAATGTTGTGCCGTAACTGCTCAGGCGGTCGCCTACATGAGCACATACGCAGTATAACACTAATATTTGTCTCTATATTGTTGCATAATGTATATTTAATTTCTTGCTAAATATATTTTCCTACATTAACATTGTGTATACTTTGAATTGAAGATCAGTGCTACAGTTTTTTCGGTATTTGTTGATTACCAATCAAACAAACTCACACGTTATATGTTCACAAAAACTGAAATTTAAAAAGTGAAAGTTTCTAAGAATGATTTTATCTGATTATGTATTGATAAGAAGAGCTGCTCAGTTGTGTTCAGGTATCCTTCCTCAGTGGTTCTTTCATATCTTGTCATTCTTTCTGCTTCACACGCTCTCGTTCACGTCTGTGAACACGAACAATCGTAAACCTGCTTCCATATGCTGTCCTTCAATAAAATCCTGCCTTACAGATAAGATCATGACGTAGAGCCACGATGTGCAACTTCAGCATTTTTATGTTCATATACAGATTGCTGGCAGCATGCGTTATGTCACCTTGCTGCAAGAAGGTGCATGGTTTAAATCCCGGCCAGGGTCTTCCTCTGTGCAGTACTCGAGACTTCTTCCCTAACACCAACATCATTGATGATAGGTCAGCTGGGGAACCCCTGATGAGCTGTAGACCTGTTAGGGTGTACCCTGCCTTGCACCTGATGACTCAAGCGCCTCCATGCTCCTGCAGAGATGAAGTGAATCTAGAAAATGGATGGCTGGATGAGAACCTAATTCTTTTAGAGAAGAAAAAAAAAGACTTAGAGAATTAGTCATTATTTTTCTCATAAGCATGTTTAAGTCAAATAAATATTGCTGCGCTCCAAGAGAACGTTGAGACATTTATTTAATGAAGCATGCCAACTGTAGCACAAACTTGTCACTCATGTGAAAAGGAGACAAAGCCATGAAAAAGTATCCCATATAAATGCAGAAGGTTTTGAACACTCCAGCAACAAATTAGTAGTAATTAACTCATAGCTGTCAACAGGCTTTTGAAAGTGACCAAACCCTCATGACTGTGAATTCTACAGAAAAGGGATGATAGAATCAGCTCTTAAACTGAATTTTTAGCTAAATCACCCTCTTTGTGGCCCTTTTCCCCTTAACTGTGGGAATATGGCCCTACAAGAAAAACTGTTGCCCAGCACTGGTTTAGGGTGTAGATGGACGAGAGTACGACGTGACATGCTATTTGGCTCTTTAAACAACACAGCTGACTCACAAATGTGAACACAGCAACAGTATTAACACAAACCAAATGTACACAGGTCACTTCAGTGAGTAATTATTACTTCATGATATCTTGGGAAGACCAGTCAAATATGTCAACATCAGAACTGTTCTGTTAACATCTAAGTTTAAACAGAAAAGATCACCAAACACTAATATATTGACTCATAGTTTAGAATCGAACACTGTCATTACTGAACTGAGCAAGTTGTAATGAATGTTCAGCCAATCCTTATGAGTGTTAATATTTACAAATCCAGAAAAAACAAGAAACATATTTCTTTTTGAAGGACAGATCAATGGTGCCCCGACTCTCACTTGGTGATTGCTGACTTCAGGTAAAGAAGACCACTGCTGCTTTGAACAGGACTCAATGAAGTGATGGATCAGTTGTCAATCAAAGATGGAAAAATGAAAATCGCTATTTTGAAGGGTTTTACATTTTTTCATGTTAACAGGTGATTGCAATCATGATCAGTTTCATGATTACAAATATGCTGGAAAAGATTACTGTTTGTAGGGTGAAGACATCCAGTTATATCAATGGTTTTGTCACACACTTGATGTGTTTAAAGGCAACGTTCTTTTAAGGAAGATTACGGACTTTTAGTGTGCATAATGTCATGCTTTATATTATACATTGGTCCAGTCCACTATTGAACTATATACATACATGTACTTTCATAAAATAAAACACAATATATAAAAATCTGTGACTGTGGTGATGACCAGTTCCTTAGACAACTCTGCATCAAGAAAAGTCATTCATCAGTAGATAGAAAAAATTGCCCAGTTGCAGGCCAAAAAAACAAAAAACAAAACAAAAACAACTTTATATTCATGCTGATAAGCAAAAATTCTTCTTCTTTTTTCATGCCACCAAACACAACTTCCAGAGTTCTGTGTTTTAGTAAGACATGTGATTCTTGTGACATAGCAGAAGGTAGAATTGTCAGCTATAAAATACATTCTGATATGATACATTATGAAAGCACGCCATGATGCTTTCTTCATCTCAACCATCTAGTTTTCAATATGTAGTTTGAGATGGTGAAGCAAAAGAAAGGGCAGGGGCAACATTACCTTAAAACTGCACTGGCGTCATGACACCAACAACTTTAGTGGCACAGAGCAAGACAAACATCTTCGGATGCATTTCAGCTCGTCACTGATGCATCTAACATTTTTCCAAATCAGTGTCTGGCAAGACCCTCCACGTCAAGGCAGATAGGATGAGTGCA